>CACRXK020002795.1:0-15762 GCA_902702795.2 Paramuricea clavata
CTATTTGCCTATTAAAATATCATATGACACGCAATTTTGTTGTTGCGCAAATAACAAACGCGAGATTAAATATATATGGCAGTATTACAGTTTAGTAATATTGCATTAAAAGTGGTAAAAGTTGGCGTGCTAACCAAGATTTCGGTGTATTTGTTTGCTAATGTTGCTATATCTCAAACGCTATTTGCCTACTAAAAATATATGACACGCAATTTTAATTCCACGGCAAAACTGCTGCTGCGCAAATAACAAACGCGAGATTAAATATATGGCAGTATTACAGTTTAGATATCTTTTAAACTGCTAATAGATCACACGGAAACTTTTACAATCGTTATATTCAAAAGCCTAGCGTGCAAATTCACATATTTGTGTTTTATATTCAAGTGTTTGAATTCGCTATTTACATGGGAAGCGACGAGATATGACACGGTATTTTTCAAGTATACCGTGAAACTCCACTGACAAAATGAGCCCGCACAAGTGGGAGAAAATTTGCGCATTCTGACCATCGTGGTGTCTTCTTATTACTATTAAAGTTAACCAGCATGGCAGGCTTTCTGGGTTTGGAGGAGGGTTTGGGGAGTTAAAGTTTACCAGGCTAGCCACATGTACGCATTGCGTACCTATTTTTCATTAATTTCATTGCATAAAAGGTACGAAATTTAAATTTTAACGCCGATTTGCCGATAAATCGGTGATCACTACAGAAAAACAGAACAAACTAGAGGGCACTCAGAGACTGCATACCTCCGCCCGCTACTCGGAAGTGAAACGCAACCTTGGAATTTCCTAAGAAATCCACTTTGCAATTCTTAAGCATAAAAATTTTAGGCCACCGCGAATTGAAATCGAATTGCTAATAGATCATATTACTGTTGTTGTACTATACTTGTAAAATAAAAACTTATTAAGTGTCATTAAATAAATCATAAATTTTGCTTTATGCACTCGCGTGTGCAGTAATTTTGACAGTTGTGCAATTTTAAATTCCCAGGCAGTTAAAATCTTTTGTCCTTAAAACAATGTCGATTTCTTGGGAAATTCCGAGGTTGCGTTTTTTTATACACCCTGTATTGAAGTAATCTAATGTTATTAGAATTTGAATGGACTGGCACTTTGCTGAATGCAATAATGCGTAACTCCGTAAGCCTTGTTTTAGACATTGAATTTCGGTCGCGTGAAATGCAACTAAGACAATAGATAATGAAGGCTGAAGCTTAATGAGGTTTATCATCTCATTATTGTCTTAGTACTGCGTGCATAAATTATACACGTCCTAATTACGCATTCGGGTTTTTTTTTAATTGCCCGGGAAAAGCAAGACAATATTTTGTTCATTTCTCGTTCAATTTTTAACCAAATTCAACCAAAATTTAATCAGTTCTTCCTTAGCCGAAGGGAAATGCATTCAAAAAATTTCGTATGAATATGTTTGGTATTTCTTGAGTTATCGTGCTCACAAACAAACACACATACATACACACATACACCAACACACACACATACATACAAACCCAGATGATTACATAACCTCCTGGCGGAGGTAATGAAAATTATAATCAAATGAGCTACGATTACGATGCGAATAGGATTTTGAATGATTGAATTTAATTAAACCCCACCGTTGAATAGTACAAAAACTATTGCACGGAGCGTGCAAAATGGGAATTTTAATTCCATATCACGTGATAATAATCAGCCAATAAAATGGCCAGAATTTAATAAGGTGTTATAAAATTTATAATATTTAAAATATATCGGCCATTGGCATTGCAAGATTGGGCCGCCTTGTGAATAGTTTAGACAAACTATTCGTCCAGGTGGCCGATTATAAACCGATCATGCCACAATCGAAATTTACCGATTGTTCCAAGTCACAATCGGCCCGATTCCGATCCAGATGTTTTAAAAATACTAAAGTATTAATGGCTCATTTTAAATCATTTAAGATCGTTACAGAGGTGACTTTAGCCTTTAGGTCATTGTAGATAATTTTAGGTCATTTTAGAAGTGGTTTGGGATCGTTTCAGCCTTCTAAGTACATGATACAGTAAATGATGCTCTTCCAACGAGTGGGAATTCCTAAGACAAATTGTCACAAAAGGAACACTCTCTGTAGTTGTCATACAGGGTGTCTCAAAAAAACCCAAAATCATTGAAATTGACGTATTGTTCGATATTCAATGCCCTAGCACTAAGTTAATCCCACGAGTGCATAAAAGATTGACATAACTGCTATAATGAATGGTAATACTCAGCGTAAACTTGTTATGTCAGGCATAAAGTACTAAACCCACGAATGCATATTACGCATATTACAATTTACGAAGCATTTTTAAATTCCCATGAGCAAACAAACATTCACTTTACAAAGATATTTTAATTTTTTAAAACAAATTAATCACCCTGTCAAAATCCTTTGTGTTACGGCATTGAAATTCGAACAATACGTTATTTCAATGATTTTGGGTTTTTTTGAGACACCCTGTACAGTATACAGGGTGTCCCAAAAAAAAGTGACACTATAGAAATTATCTCATTGTTCTTAAGCCGCTCTTAAACGCGCGTGATTACACGCCTGGGAATTTAATGAACTTGTATTTACATTTAAGCATTTTAAAACGTTTTCGCTTTGTCCAAATATTTTAACGCCCGAGTCAAGCAAAACGATTACACTAATAAACGGCTTGCTTTTTTATTTTAAATTCCAGAAGCAGAAGTTTATGCACCTGTGGGATCAACTTAGTGCTAGGGCATTCAAATTATAACAATGAGATAATTTCTATAGTGTCACTTTTTTTTGGGACACCCTGTATAGTATGCATATTCGGATCAGTGTGAAGCTGACGACATGCAATTTAAGTTCCACAAGCCCAAAGGCACTTTACTATTTTTAGCGACGATTTGCAATTAATGCAAACTCGAAAATAACGTATTGCATTGGAAATCATCGTCAAAGCGTGTTCACGGGGGGTCAAATCATCGTGAAAGGGGGCCAAATTTCCTGGGACACTGGTGCACACTATTAAGAAGAATACATTTAATGCATATCAAGTACTTACGCTAGAAATTGAATATATTGGAACCATCCACAGGATCCTAAATCAAGAAAGAGGAAAGAAAGTCTAACTTTAATACTGGATTAATTACAAGTTAATGAATATCTTTATTTTAATTTAGCGCATGGTTTTGGCTGTGAGTTATTTTCTCATGTTGATAATCGTATTTTTGATATACGTATTGGAACACTAATATTGGAACAATGTGCTTGCCATGATACTTTCACCAACATGTATGCATGTTTAACCCATTAGGCACGTCTGGCATTAAAGCGCAAGACTCTCCCCTTTACAAGTAAAATCGTTTGGCGTTAGACAGAGTAAGATGTGAGCGCATTGCAGCTTAATGGGTTAATATTTTTCAGCCGAGCAGACCAATATTTGCCGATGCTGTAAACAAAGGCAAAGAATTGATCTGAGAGTCACTGTGGAGAATTCAGAATATTACAAACTAAAAACCGCAGTTAAATTTAGAATAACTCACATTATTATATACACAAGGTCTGGATATGAGGTATTCTGCAATCTGATTGGTTCTCTACTAGCAGGATATTAGCTCATATCCTGCTAGTAGAGAAAAACAAAATGGCGGCCAAACCGAATTTACGATGTTTTGCAAATGAGAAAACGGCAAGTTGTCGCTTTTTAAAACGTTTACAGGATTAAAAACACAATGAAAAAACTCCCACAGATTGTTTTCAGGTTAGCAAATAAATTTTTAAAATTTAAAATGGTTAAAAATATATAGTTTTGAAAAAATAATCGGCCGAAAGAGCGAAGATAAAAACATAAACAAAATAGAAAAATATTGAAAATACTCGAAAAGCAAAGTCTGTGAATTCAGACCTTGTGTATATAATAAAACAGTTATTCCACTCACTCTCGTCGAATATGAGCGATAGCCGATGAGGCGCGTAGCGCCTCATCGGCTATCAGCTTATATTCGACTCGAGTTCGTAGAATAACTGTTAATTATCATACATGATAATTCCAGAGCCACGAGCAGAGCGAAGCCCGTGGCAAGGGTACTAATTCTGCTCGGCTATTTACACCCGGGAAAAGAAAAGCATTGCAAAGATCTCGATCGCTACGAACTCATGTGAAAAGAGTCAGTCAACGCTCTGCCGAAAGTCGTGGACGTGGGTTTTCTCCGAGTGTTCTGCTTTCCTCCCACCAGGAAAGTTGACAGGGTGGGTTAGGATAAACACAGATAAGAAAGTAATATCACAATTATTGTAAAGATAAAATAGTCTAGGCTAAGTATATGTAATGGACCATTTGCATTATAGACTAAATTTTGATCTAGCCAAAAAGTTTGCCGTTTTTCAGTCATTTTGTATTACACACGGGAAATTGACAACCCAATCGGGTGTTGGGGCATCAATTTCCCGTTTGTAATACAAAATGACTGAAAATTGCAAATTTCGCAAGGCTATATTATCCGCATTTTACAACATTTCGCAACGAAACTTTGGAATATTACTAATTTTGTGATGCTCTTTCAAGCTGTGATGAAATTTTTGGCTAGATCAAAATTTAGTCTATAATGCAAAAGCGTATAATTCTGGATGTAAAGCGGTTTGATCCACATGTAAGTTTGCGCTATACAAATGCTAATCGTAATCATAATTAATTTGTTTTAATCTTTTTATAAAAGGCTCAAAAAAAAGAACAAATTATTTTCATGAACGACCTGTATGATTTCAATTTATTTAATTTCAAAGTACGAGTAACAAGTTGATGAGTTTTATCGGCAAAAAGCAGTTAATTTCAATGAACATTTAAAAATGTTTTACGAACCGTTTCGTGTTGAATTTTACATTAAAATACGGTAAAGCCCATTGTACAAAAAAATTTAAAACACGTTTTGTACGAAAAATTAAAACAATGATCATGTTGCCATGGCTAACATGACGTGAGCCTGCATTCAGTGTTGGCGTAATTAAGAATGTTTCATTGATGTTGAAAATGTGGGCCAGGGGTTGTTGCATGCATGTAATTTTAGTTGAGTTGTTATTAATTGTACAAGAGACTAGAGACATAGTTATTTTGTATTTTTTTTTTGCAAATCATCTTTCTTATATAACAAGTGACGGTTTGCATATCAGGGACAACTTTGTTATATCGGTACACTGACAAACTAAAATATTATGCGATAACTGAGTTCAAGTAATTGTGTTATCATTCACTTCATGAAAAACATAAGCAGAGTTATAAATATAAAACAATTGTTGTTGTCCACATAAAATTTTCGTTGCTCAGCTGTGAAACGTTTCGCAACCAATCACTTCTCAACGAGCAAAAGAAGTTTTCTACAACAGTTCACCTTCATTTGTACACGTTTTTAACTCGAGTAAACACAACTTAGCTGTTCACCAGTTGGGGCGAGGGGATTAGGGCGAGGGGATTAGGGCGAGGGGATTAGGGCGAGGGGATGAGGGTGAGGGGATGAGGGTGAGGGGATTAGGGTCAGGGGATTAGGGCGAGGGGATTAGGGTCAGGGGAATAGGGTCAGGGGATTACGGTCAGGGGATTACGGTCAGGGTGTGGGTCTTGCACAGGAAAACAGTTTGGGCGTGGGGATTAGGGCGAGTGGATTAGGGCGAGTGGATTAGGGCAAGTGGATTAGGGCGAGTGGGTTAGGGCGAGTGGATTAGGGCGAGTGGATTAGGGCGAGGGGATTAGGGCAAGGGGATTAGGGCGAGGGGATTAGGGCGAGGGGATTAGGGCGAAGGATTAGGGTCAGGGGGTCACGGTCAGGGGGTCACGGTCAGGGGATTACGGTCAGGGTGTGGGTCTTGCACAGGAAAACAAAACAAAAAAGGGTGCATGTATCAAGGCCAGATCTTGGTGGAAATAATGGGGGAGGTAGAAAAAATTTAGGGGAGGTGCAGCAGTCTAGCTCACAACCCCCATGGAAAGTTAGGGCTTAGAACAGGCCACAAACTCAATGACGTTACATATGCATTAGAGGTGTGCATCGGATCAGATTGGACGTTTATAATCTGACAATTGGCTAATGTTTAAAATCCAATCCGATCCAAAATTGTCTAATCCAAATCCGATACGAGTTTTGAAAAAGAATTCCGATCCGATCCGAAGAACCTTTAATAAAATAAATTTCTCATTCAAGTGGAAATATTTAACCAAATAATAATTATTATATTTAATTAATTCATTTTATTTCGAATATTGAAGCCCGATCCGACTACGAAACAACTTTATCAATCCGATCCAATCTGAAATGGATATTATTGTTCCGAAATCCGAACAAATCCAATCGGATTTGCACACCTCTAGTATGCATGTTGTGTACATATACACAGCCAGAAATCTCACAGGTCTGTCGCAAGCTGTTGATTTTACCGGCTTGCGGCAAGTTGTCAACAAGTCGCGACAGGTCTGTTGGTTTCGTCAGGCGGTAACAGGCTTGCGGGAACAGGTCTGTCGCAAGCTGTTGACAACAGAGCCGTAGCGACTTGTTGAAACAACCCGCTACAAACCTGTTACTAACAAGAGATAACAGGTCTGATAGAACAACTTGCAGCAAGTCTGTTGAAATCAACAGGTCTGTTCCAACTTGTTCCAACAGACCTGTCACGAGTTGTTTTTGTCAAGTCTGCAGCAAGCTTGTTATCAGACCTGCGACAAACCTGTCCACAACAAACAATTTTTGTCCTGTCACAACAAGTTTCAACAAGCCTGTTGTTGGGAAACAAATCGAAAATGTGAGTAAAGAGAAAAATCGCACTAAATGGGCACGTCCGGCTTCACTTTCTCATTCAATCATTGTCATTGGTGGCAATATTAAATCACATAGGAGAGACTAATAATAATCTATAGTATCTATTCTCTGATTAAATGCAAAAGCCGCTGTTTTATTTATTTTTAAAAAATAATTCCGATTTCCAAAATCCAAATTCCAATTTGCTGACGTGTGCTATCGCTATATTTCTTTAATATGATTGGATAAAGGTGTGTGCACACGTCATCATTCCTCGTTGCAATTCGACGAAATATTACAAACATATCAATCACGCAATCATGTTTAGTTGTTTTTGAATTTTGAGCCAAACAAAATTTCAACAACTGCCTCAAACAAAATCAAACAAGTTCAAAGCTGTTTTGATTTTTGAAGAAATTGTGGCAATGAGAATACAAGATCTAGAGCTTAAGAAATGAAAAATACATGAGCAACCGAGTGTTCACTGCAACGTTCTTCACTGTTGATATGAATATGAAATTCGTTATATAATTTCTTTCCAATTTCAAGTGAAATCTGCGAGCGAGGAAGACGCCTTATTGAAGCTTTGTGTTATTGTATGTACTATTTTGAAGAAAAATATGCAAGTAGGTTGTCATATTTCGGGCGTACTTAAAGACCAATTAATTTTGAAAATTGTTTACGATAAGAACCGTTCTTGAATTTGTCGTATTTTTTCGGCTGTTGTGGCTTTTGCTCAAAAATTATCTCGCAAGTTTGTTTATAAGTGTTCATATGAAAGTCTGGCTATTTCACGAAACACTACAACCGAAATATGGCAACCTGTTTGGCTGTTTTTTGTTCAAAATTGTGTATACACAAGCTTCATAAGGCGCTTTCCTCGGTTTGCAACAGGTCTGTCGCAAGTTGTTGAAAACAGCATTGCTGCAGCTCTGTGTCAACAACTTGCGACAGGCCTGTTGAAACCCTTCATTACAATTACTAAACCCTACATTATCAATTTTTGCCCTTCATTACAATTACTACAAAGTTTCTTTCAAAACATTGCATTAAAATGGTACTAGACACAGAGATGAATGGCTATCACTGTTTCAATTTTACAGAAAAACTTTTTTACGAAGTGTAGACCCTTATTAACCCATTGAGTCGCATTGCACCCTGATGCACCCTACTTTAGTATTTTACTCTGTCTAACGCCAGACGATTTTACTCGTCAAGGGTAGAGCCACTGAGCTATACTTAATATATCTGGAGATCGTGCTCCAATACCTCGTCAGTCAAAAATGTGTGGCCAAAAACATGGCGGATTTTGGTCAAATTTACGTCATTTTGACGTCACAATCGACCTAAATTTATGGTGAACACCACTGACCTAAAATACGAACGTGAAGAAAAAAGTTATTCACCCCCCCCTTTCAATTTGCTTAAAACAGAAGGAAGTAAAATAGTAAATTCAAAATTTCGGTCGGAAATTTCTATATTGAAACGAGACATTTGCAACCATGCCAACTTTTTGTTCAATTCCTGGTTGCCAAAAATCTACTGAAAGAAAGGACCTGTCCTCACATGCGTAAGGCTCGTATAATCTCTTTTTTTGTAATAATTTAACGCATGCTGTATTGCTGTATTGAATGCGTAAATTTGTGAATTCATGAAATTTATTGGCAAGCAACATACAATACAATTTATGTTAGTGTACTACAGTGCAAAAGCAGAACAAAATTTTAAAATGTTGACAAGCTTGTGGAGCTGTTGTCGAGCAAGTATTTATTTTCATGCAAGTTGATGGATAATGATAATAATAAATAATAATAATAATAATTTATTCATTTAAATAAAGCGCATAGGTTATATTATATACTCGAAGCGCTGTACATTATAAAAATCTAAATATATTAAGAATTAAATATGCTATATAAAACATGGTATTGTATACAATTAGAATATACATTAATGTATGTATCTATAATAAGAATGATAGAATCCAATATGGTCTCAACCTATAAAGGGTTATAAGCCTTATTGAAAAGAAATGTTTTCAAGCGTTTCTTAAACACAGAAATGTTTTCACAGTTCCTGACATCCAAAGGCAGAGAATTCCATAATTGTGGAGCAGCATGTGCGAAAGCCCGATCTCCGAGAGTCTTACAGTTTGTTTTGGGGATGTATAGTAGACCTTGACCATCCGATCGTAATGTCCATCGATCACTTGATTGTTTTGGAATAAGCATTTCAGAGATATAGATAGGGGCAATGTTATTAAGAGCCTTGTAAACCAGTAAGGCAATTTTGAATTCCACCCGGAATTTTACCGGTAGCCAGTGAAGTGATCTCAAAACTGGGGTGATGTGAGAAAATCTTGGACAGTGGTAGATTAGTCTAGCAGCGGCATTAAGAACTCTCTGCATGTGATGCAGTGATGAAATCCTATCGATATCCTAACAGATAATGCTATATGTGATAAAGATACGACTAGCTTTAAATGTACAAAGCCTTTCACTCATTGTATTGTCTTTATTGTGGACTAAACCATGTGTTGTCTAGTGTGGCATTGTTTATATTGTAATTAGTTATAGGTATCGTATTGGACAGTGTATTAACTAGACACTAAAAACAATTGTTCATTTACTTCAAAGCTTTCCAGATGAGAAGAGATTCCCTGAATTGCACAGCATATGGGTGAAGAATATAAGCAAACTTATGCCAGTGAAGTTTGTTCCTATGAAAAATAGTCGTTTGTGTTCAAAGCATTTTAGTGCTGATATCTTTGAGGAGGATTACAGCCAGAGACCAGTGTTAAAGCCATATGCTGTACCAACAATCTTTAATGATTGCTTTGGTCAGCTTGGTTGTGATCTTTACAGTTTATTATCAGTACAATTAATGGTCATACTGTACATGAGGGGTAATTAACCCATTAAGCGCCAGCGCTCTCCCCTTGACGAGTAAAACTGTCTGGCGTTAGACAGAGTAAAATACTAAAATAGGGTGCTTCGCCACTCAATGGGTTAAATTTATTCCTTAATTTTTCTGCTAACAACTTTAAGTTATTTGTACACATTTTGGTCTGTTTAGCTAAGCCAAGATTGCTACATTTACATTTATTTTGACCATTTGTGTTAGTGTACAAATTAGGCTAGCATAATTACTGTAGGTGCTGACCATCAAGTAGGGATTGACATGCATAGAATTGGTTGAGCAGTTTATTTAATTAAATTGGTGTTGTATGTGTTTATTAAAAATAAAGAATAAATTTTGTTGTGATTTGAAATTGAATATATTATTTATTCTTATTACTAAATGTAATTAATTTAATTTAATTTATTAGCTTTGCCTTGTAGATAACTATATTACAATTAATGGCAGGGAGTCCGTAACAGCACTTAGCCAATTACTACGGCCCCGTAAAACTAACATTAAAACTAATATTACAAATTTAACAAATACAATAATCAACTAACAACAAACAGCATATGAAAATAACAACAATACGTCTTTCACATGCAGCACGAGATTGGAATACTAAGACTACGAACAGAGTTACACTTTGGACAAATGGTTTTGTACGAACGAGGGTCGTTGACATTGTAACAAGTTCTTAATGACATAGAGTAATAATTAAAAATGACAGTTTTAAATGTAGAGAAACCACATGTGTCCAGTTTTAGTTGATCGGCGAGGAGGTTCCAGATCCGAGTTGATCGGATAAAGAAGGATCGTTGATAGGTGGATGTCTTGCATTTCGGAATGACATATTTGGTGGAAGTACTGGTGGAAGATCTAGTTTGTCTGGAGGTGCGGATTGTTGGAAGGAGAGATTCATTTATGTCTACAAGTCCGTGGGTAATCTTGTAAAAGAGAACCATGTCAAGGTACTCATGCCAATAACAGATTGGTAGGAGCGATAGAGCCTGGAGCCTGGTGGTATAGTCCATGGTACTGGAAAATGGTAACTCGAGGATGAATCTAGTTGCTCTTCTCTGTGTGCGCTCGACTTGTTTCAACAGTTCAACTGACTGTGGAGCCCATATTTGTGTTGCATACCCTAGGTGTGGTCTTACAAGGGCCAGATACAGCGTGCGCCGGACTGAGGTGTTGTGGATATACAGAGATGACCTTCGGATGTATCCAAGTAACTTGTTTGCTTTGGTCGATTGTTCGTTAACTTGTTTGTTCCACGTAAGTTTGTTCTCCACCCACACGCCGAGATCTCGTTCACTGTCAGTTTGTTGTATGTTTAGGGTGTTAAGTTTGTAGTTGTTCGTGATTGGCATGGTTTTTCTCGTGATTCGTTGTGATTTACACTTTTTCTCGTTGAAAGGGAGGCCAGACGCTAATGACCATGTTTGCAGGTTGTCAAGATCACTTTGGAGGCGTTTACAGTCGTCTTCTCTTTTGACGGAGGTGAATAGTTTGGTATCGTCGGCGAACATTGCAACTTGGCTGGATGTGACCGCGTCAGGAAGATCGTTGACGTACAAGACAAAGAGGAGAGGGCCAAGAATTGAGCCTTGAGGTACGCCTGAAGTTACTGGGAGGGTATTTGATGTTGCACCAAGGACAGTCACACGTTGTTTACGATTAGTTAGGTAGGAGTGAAACCATTGGAGAAGTTTACCTCCAAATCCTGCCATGCGCAATTTGTATGCGAGGCGCTCGTGGTTAACTTTGTCAAAAGCCTTGGATATATCAAGGTAAATAGCGTCAATCTGCCCTCCAGCGTCCAATTCCAAGCCAATGAATTCAAGAACTTCCAGAAGATTCGTTATGCATGATTATATAATTATCTTGGAAAATCTTTTTTTGAATAAAATATTTTTTTTAATAATTCTTCACTGTCGTTCCAATTGAAGTGTTCCTCAAATATTGATTCAATACATTACCTCGGGCTAACCAATTCATTTGATTAAGTTCCTCAAGATATTCATACACTTCCTAGTATAATTGTAAACTTCCTGTTAAATGGTTTGAATGCACCAATCACCTTTGTTGTTTGTGCAACTAACCAATCATAAATAGAAAGGAAGTGACCAGAAATGATTAAATACTTGGAATTGGCTCCTTCACAGGAAGTGTATGAATATCTGGAGGAACTTGATGAAATGAGATGCTTGTGTGATGTTACTCTGAGTGTATATCCACACCGGGCAGGCTTGAAAAATATGCCTGGCCACAGTGGGATTTGAACCTATGACCTTTGGAATACTAGCCCAAATGCCAATGCTCTGTCAACTGAGCTACGCGGTCAGGTCGGTTTGAATCCCAATGTGGCTTGGCATATTTTTCAAGCTTGCCCGGTGTGGATATGCACTCAGAGTAACATCACACAAGCATCATATTCACAAATATCATGGTTATTAGATTACACTGATATCGAAGGAACTAGACTCAGTTCCGAAATATCGCATACTCGAACTGCCCCGACTGTATAGCTCAGCTGGCAGAGCATTGAGCCAGTATTCCAAAGGTTGTAGGTTCAAATCCCACTGTGGCCAGGCATATTTTTCAAGCCTGCCCAGTGTGGATATCCACTCAGAGTATGTAACATCACACAAGCATCCTATTCACCTGAGTACATGTATTACACCAACACAGCAAATATCTTGATGGAATGAATTGGTCAGCCCGAGGTAATGTATTGAATCAATATTTGAGGAACACTTAAAAATAAGGTATGAATCGCATAAAATGCAGATATCAAAATCAAACATTGTAACTCGAGCATAAAAATGTGCATATTTGTTTTAAAAGGCGATTGTTCCTTGAATGTTCAATGAAATAGTGCCATTGCCTTTTACAAGGAAGACCATTATAAAGAAATACACTTGACTTTTCTTCATTGCCATCTGGTACTTAGTACAGATATCCCATATTTTCTTGATAAATTCATACCTGAAAGCGGAATACATACAGGTGTAAAAAACTTTAATGGTGATATAAGTGCTTTATATTCCAAAGAGTTGCTTTTCCCCACAATTTACTAATAGAATAAACTGGTATTAAAATCTCTAAAAAAACCTTTGTCACTCAGGGAAATTTACATTGGGAAATTTATAGCAGTACGGTTTTCAACAAGCTATATTTGCTTGATTTTACTTGCTGGGGATTGTTATAATACTCGTGTTTTAAAGAATAATCTTGATAGTCAGTTGCAACACAAATTCACAATACAAGAATTGATAAATCATTTCAATGACTTACATGCTTTGTTCTTGTGGCCGTCAAGCTCCATTCATGTCTTTTTTTATTAATGGCTTTCGGTCTTTATTGATTTATACGCGCAGTTAGAATAATACTGTATTTTCAAAAGGACGAAAATCAAAAATATACTCTCTGTCGATCAACTAATATAAACATATAAACCAGTGAACTCTAACTGGAAGGCTAACTCCTATGATGAAAGTCTATGATTCGTTGAAGCCGGCGCGCGGGAAAATCAGCTTTCAAAAAGACTAAGGAGAGTTTCGAGGAGTGAAAAAAATTCTGCCAAAAGTTTGTTTTCGAGCAAAAATTTGCAAGAAAAACACTTTTTCCATGGGAATACAACAATGATTGGGATTTAAACCAGGTTTTCCGATTCGTTCCAACTGTTTTACATCTCTCTGCAGCAAAAAGTAAGGAGTTTTGCTTTTGTATTTTGAAAAAATGACGAAAGTTTGGACGTGCCGAAGGAAATCTCGCCGTTCAACTCAAAAATATATACTATAAAACATTTTGACAGTCCCAAAACTTATATTGTACTAAACCCTAGGTATTGTTATTGATCCTGAGCTTTTAGTCCTTGTTTTAGTCGCTCTTAAACATAAATAAATTGGCGTTTTTCAAGTGATGTTATTTTCGTCATCGGCATCTTGTTGGCCACTATGAGCACTTTGAATATGGCAATATTTTTGTCAATTTTCAAATACTTTTTTTTCGACCTTAAAACGTTAAATCTTCTTGAAACTTCGCATACAGATGTATTTTGCATGGGTATAAAAAATTCCTGAGGTATGACGTCTTAGTTTTATCTTAAACTTCCAAAAACTCAGAAAAAGCAGCCTAAAACGCGCGGTTTTTCAGACCGTTCATGCTTATGGTCGTGTTTTTCGCATTTTTTTTGCTAATTCGTGATTTGTTTGCTTTGCGAATATTAAATTAATTTATCATACTACTAATATAAATTAAATTTGGTAGTATAACTAATATTTTTGTGCAAGATTTTTCTGATCAAAAAATGTGCATATTTTGGAAAAAAAAATTAAAAAGGACTGGGTCTACCTACAAAAAAAGCTTCAAGCACGGCTTCAATTTCCCCCCCTGACTTAGCCTTCCAGTTATTATTAGAGTTCACTGATATAAACATACAAAATCACTGTAAAATCCAGGGGGGGTTGAACTTTGTCGCCCACGAACATTCGAGCCACGGGTCAGTGGAAACCCCCATGAAAATAGGTCGATTGTGGTCAAATCCGCCATGTTTTTGGCACACACTTTCGTCGAGAGCACGATCTCCAGATATATAAGTATAGCTCAGTGGTCTGAACACAGTTACGTGGTCTAAATTTAGTCCTGCTCTCCTGATTGGTCCGTAGTTGTATGCATTGGTTATTTTTTGCATGCATTGAGTTTCTTAAATGTGATTGGTTAAAGCTCTTGTATATATTGCTGCAATACCATCATTTCGGCATTTGGTCGCAATTCTGATTGCGTGTGGGACAAGTTGTGTGTCAGCTGTAAAAGTTGAATTCAAGCAAGGTAAGTTCTTACAGTAAATATTGTTCAGTTTTCTTTATAAAGTAAATCTACTGCCACTCTTCTATAAGACTTCTGGGAACATGATTGAATAAAGACATCAAATAACCAAGCGACTGAAGTATTTACAAGTTTCGTTTTGTGACATCGTGGCGCTTTGCCGCCCATTCACAAATCTTGCGTCGAAAGTGCATTTGGTTCGATAAATAAATACACTGTATGTATAAGGCTCTTTTTAAATAGGACTGGACGAACTCTGATACCGTGCTCAAGTAATAAACGATTTTTGGAATCGGGGCCATGATTTATAACGTCGCACAAACGTTATAGCAGCAAAGTAGAGGCTGTTTTCGCAGGCTAATCCGTTGTTCAAGCGTACGAATTCTCGTGTGAACAGTGAAAGCAGACGAATGCACGAATTGATGGTAAACAAGCGACAATTCCGGGGGGATTTCGAATTCGTACGACAGCTTCGTAAAACATGGTCTCGTTACTATTGGCTAAATCGGTGGCATGACTAAATGACTGCTTTTCTTTATATATTACAGTAAACCGTAGTAATATACATGGTTTATATATAGTTTATTTGTATTTATCTAGTTTCTGTTTTATCCTTTAATAATAAATTATTTTGTAAATGTATTACTAGTAAATAACTAACTACTATTAAACCAGCATATATGGTGTAAATATTGCACTCCTGAGAGTCGTGTTAATAGAATACTTAACATGGTTATTTCGTAATTTTTATTCATGCAACAACATTTCCAAGTAATGTAGTATCTCCCCTTGACAAGTAAAATTGTCTACACGCGTAAAAATCATCATGTTGATGCATGTTGTTCAAAACAGGAGCGAACAATGTTGTGCTGCACCCTGTGAACAATATTGTTAACAAGTTGTTGAACCATCAACATTGTTGCAACTTGTTGACAATCATGTTAACAACTTGCAACAGTACTGATGGTTGAACAACTTGTTAAGGGGCAGACCATTAGAAATCCCGGGAGGGGGGTGAAAATTAAAAAAAAAAAATTTGTGCAAAGGAAAATGCCTGGAAAAAAAATTCGTGCAGCCATTACGTCAGAGAAAAAAAATTCGTGCAAGCAAACAGCGAAGTAGAAATAGTCTTGAAAAAAAATTTGTGCAGAGGTTAAATGCATTAAAAAAAATTCCTGCAGAGACGCGAGACTGAAAAAAAAATTTGTGCCGCAAAAATTTTATACCCCCCCCCCCCCCCCC
>CACRXK020002795.1:15782-33828 GCA_902702795.2 Paramuricea clavata
TTACTTACGTCAAGCTTTGATGCACGTGTGGGTTCAGCCGGTGCTGAGGCATTCAAATTCTAACAATACGTTATTTCAATAGTTTTCTTTTTTTTGGACACCCTGTATAGGGCATGAAATTATAAGCGTCAAACTTATGTCTAGAAGCATCCCCCACTCACTCCAATGATGGATCATTCTAATATTGACTCCCGTTCCTAATACTGTGCATGCACTTGTTATTTGACGACGTCATGTAGAATTGGGGAGGGGATTAATTTACGTATATTCGTGAGGTGTCCAAGAGGCTGCTCCATTTACTGTTCTAGAACATTTGGAATACTGTTCTAGCTGGAACGATATGAAATGGAGTGCACACGGCCGGTGTTCTGGAACAGTGTTTAGTTTATTATATATGCGTGCAACCATGCACTACTATATTCATTAATTAGGGGCAGACCATTAGAAATCCCGGGAGGGGGGGGGGGGTGAAAATTCCCCAAAAAAAATTCGTGCAAAGGAAAATGCCTGGAAAAAAAATTCGTGCAGCCATTGCGTCAGAGAAAAAAAATTCGTGCAAGCAAACAGCGAAGTAGAAATAGTCTTGAAAAAAAATTCGTGCAGAGGTTAAATGCATTAAAAAAAAATTCCTGCAGAGACACGAGACTGAAAAAAAAATTCGTGCCGCAAAAATTTTATACCCCCCCTCCCGGGATTTCTAATGGTCCGCCCCTAACAATATTGTTCACGGGGTGCAGCACAACATTGTTCACTCCTGTTTGAACAACGCCGAACAACCTGATCAATTTTTACCCGTGTAGTGTTACTGTAAACAGAGTGAAATAATAAAGTAGGGTGAATCATTGCCACTTGCAGGGGTTAATAGGTAAACCTCAAACCATTGTGTCACCAATTTAATATTTGTGTTTCAGTGTGGCTTGGATATGCAACTCAAATATATTGCTTGGTTAAACTCTCGGGCTGTTTGAAAGTATGTAACCTGCTTACCTGCATCAAAGCAATGGCCAATTTCCATATGTCAAATAGAAGGAAGCGAGGACGACAACCTAGCAGTCTTTCTGTCCTGTTGTTTCTGCTTGATCCAGATAAAAAGATCATAAAAGTTTCAAGAGAAACAAAGAAAGAGGTAGTAGAAAAGTTAATGCAGGAAGGATGTGGGCCACCACAACCAGGTAATTGAGTGTGGAATTATTGTAATTCTCAGGGTTTATACAGATATTGCGTGCAGCACACTCCCTATCAGGGTTTTTCAGTGATTGGTTACATTGTGAATCGTGGCGGACATGGCATTTGCAGCATTTTGTAAACACATTTTGATGTATTATGTTATGTAACATATGACAATTACATTGTATGAGTGTGATTTGTGTTCACTTATTTGGTACAAGATTTTTACAATCTCAAAAGCCATCCCCCAGTGTCTGCCACTGATTGTGAATAGACAGAAACGGAAGCAGACAGTCAGGTATACTGTGAACTTACAAATGGCACTTTAAGCAGCCGCTATTAGTCCATACCATTGAACTATAAATAAACTGGAAGGCTAACTCAAGGGGGGGGATTGAAGCCAATGCATTTTAGTTTTTCTGAGTTAGGCGTGTAAAAAAATACCTGTGGTTCCGGTTTCATATCGTGAAAAAATTGGGGTCTGTAGGTCGGAAATAAAAAATTTTTTGAATATTTTTTCATGGTTTTGGCGGGTTTTTGCTGGGCGATTTGTAGTAGAGTCCCGACATCAATATTAACTAGAGATGCATATTTCCTATGGACGGATTTAGGCAACTTGGTTCAATAATTAGTGTGACAACAGACGCCATTTTGGCACGTTGCATGGGCAGCCCTCGACCACCTGGAGAAAATATTGTCGGTAGGTCAATTACGTTGAAAAAATAATAGGGTCGGCAGAAAAAAGTAGGGTCGGTCAGGAACCGGAACCACAGGTATTTTTTTTTATGCCTTATGAGCAGAAATACTCAATACTGAACGTTGGGCTATATATCAAATTGAAGCTATTGAAAAATGCTATTTGGTGTAGAAATTTCAAGACTGTAGCTAAAAGGGAAATATTGAAAAAACTATAAACATAATTACCGATAATTTGCTTTTTTGTATTTTTTAAATATTTTTCTTTTGGCTGAAGTCTTGAAATTTCCACACCGAATAGCAATTTTCAATAGCTTCAATTTGATATATAGCCCGACGTTTGGGGTCAAGTATTTCTGCTCATAACTCAGAAAAACTATTTTGGCTTCATCAAATCATAGGCTTTCATCATAGCAGTTAGCCTTCCAGTTTATTTATAGTTCAATGTTCCATACCTCATTAATGATCTGCCCCTGACCTATGTGCATGTTTAAGCCACCCTGTCAACTTCCCCTGTGGGAGGAAACTGGAGTATATATTGTTTTATCATTTACATCAGATGTGTTGACAGCCATTTCATTTCTATGTTGTTTTAGTTGACCTCAGTTCATTAATGAATAATAATGATTGACCCCACTCATATTATGCTAAAATATCTCATGATTGAAACCCAAGAATGAGAACTTTAGAGACAAGTTGATAATAAAAATTGTGTGCCCAATTCCCATAGTGTTGCTAGTCACCATTCCCATTTACCCTGTATAATTTATTTATTTCTCTACTCTTTGATGCCAGATTATTTTACTCTGTCTAACACCAGATAATTGTACTCATCAAAGGAGAGGTTATAATATTTACCCATGTGTCTAGTTAATCCATTAAGTTGCACCACACATGCTCAACAACCAATGGGTGTTTACCTATTATTTTTAAATAGAACAGTATTTATTTGGTACATATGGGTAATTTTCTGCAGACTGTTTTAATAACTTAATATTTTTACAGGACATTGTGTCAGTGATGGCAAAGTGGAATTTTCATTGGGGCTGACAAATGAACAGTTCAAACAGAAGTTAGTTGAAATTTATCCAAAATTGGAAAATGCTGCTTTTGTCTTCATGAAAGCTGACAAACACAACACATTGGAAGAACTGAACCATGGTATGTGCTGCTTCCGATGTTACACGCCAGAAAATGTTTACCACAGTGAACGAGGACAAGGGAAGCTTTATATAAAATTGATTCAGGAAAGCGAGGTATGTTGATTGTATTTTAAGCAGTGGCGGAAACTTTGCGAAATATTGTTGGAGGGGGAGTGCTGAAGGCACAAAATTTCTAGGGGAATCCTTGAAATGATATAATTGCAGCAATCCGACAGCACATTTTGTAAGAAATTTCAGGTTTTCAAAACATTAATTTAATGATGCATTTTGTGATAAATCATATGCCAAGCATAAAAAAAATACATTTCAGAGAAAATATTGTAGATGATAAATACATTTGTGAATGGAATTGCAAGGTGGTTTTATTAACTCTTTTCTTGACAGCTTCTAGAAGCTGACGACTTTGTATGTTCATATCTTCAGTTCAGTGCATGCTATGAAGACAATACCACCATTCAATTCAGTGAAACAATATTAGTTTTAGTTATTGCCAACATTGTAAGGATTTATGGCCTTAGAAAGTCAAGCGGGATCATATATGATCAAATTATGCAATTGTATGAACCTAATAATATAGATTAGCCATACTTTTTGCCGCCAAACAAAAATTCGATCCCTTTGGACAGATCTTCTTTGTAATATAGTCTTGATTGAATCATTATATCAAAAACACTATTTAGAGTATGTGTCATTTCCGAGCCTGTATCTTTAAATTAGCATCTGTTATCACAGTATTTCCATTTCTTGTCCAACTGTGAGCTAATCCCAACCAGAAATACAATTTGGAAACATCAAAACAATGCAATGTTTGTATCGTATGACTCTGGGAATGCCAGATGCCATCTCGCTACGGGAGCTCCTTATTGGCCAAGTATAGCATGTGGCATGTGCATTACATTTTTCTAAATGACAGCTACCTAAAATTATTGGGGGGCAATTGCCCCCCCCCCCCCCTTAGTTTCTACCTCTGATTTTAAGTCTTGACTGAATACTGCTTTGTAACCTGTCCATATATATACAGGATTTTTAATGGTAGTGCCATGTTTGTGTATGCCAGTACATTTTGTTATTTCTCTCAATGTATCTTGAAAAGTGATAGAAATTTCAAGTTTTGAAAACTGGCCCAATTGCCAAAGTTTTGGTAAATTCTTTTCTGATCTTTTCTTCCCATCACTCCCCACGCATGTACTTTACTCGGTCTGGAAACTTCATGTGGGTAATTTGTAAATACTTATAGAGGCTCTGCAAAGGAGAGACACATGTGTATAATAATACTAATAATAGTAATACAGGGTGTTAGCTAGCCCATATACTGTCCGTTTGACAGACTCTTCCCAATTGAAGTAGCTAAGGGGCTTTCCCAACTGGGTCTACTGGAAGATTTTCATTTTTTCTGATGAGAAAGTGCATTGCGTTATTTTATATTATTATATCAAAGAACGTTTTATTTACTTTTTCCCATTAACTATTTTCTCAAAATGTATCTCGTTTCATTCATTGGGTGTGTATTCAATTGGGACACATTTTTTGCTGAGTGAGACATCTGGTACAATCTATCATCTGTGGTTTTACTACTCGCAATGTTTGCTGACGCGTGTTCGTTTGAATCGTCCTGCCTGGAATCTGCATGCGCGCATTTCATGAAAATTTCGCTACGTTCATTTAAATTATATATAGATAGACCTAGAATTATAACTACGGAGTATTTGCAATTTCTCTTCTAAACATAAATTGCAACTATTTCCACCGGCTTTAACTGAACTTGCTTGGGATAAGCTGGACCATTTGATTTTAAATTGTTCTCCATTTCGTTTTAATTTCCAAACATGTTTAGAAAGTTCAGTTTCATTCTCGTACTTAATATCATTGAATGATTTATGTATCTCTCCTTAAATGTTGTCGCTGCATGTCATACCAATGTAGGTTTTTATATCGTTGTTGTCTTTCGTTTTTACCTCGGCTTGATAAACTAAATCTTTCGTCAATTAAGCACATGTTGTTAAGCGGGCATGCGTTTACATTTCTGCAGTTACAAAGTTTTTCAATGTTGTTATCTTTGGTATAGATTCTTCGGATTTAGATTCTCTCAATACGCGTTTGTTATGTCTCGATATGACGCTCTTTACATTATTCATACAGCTATAGCTAATTTTGATCGTGTTTCGGTTGAAGATCTTATGAAGGGGTGATGTTTTGGGAAAATGTTTGTTGATTAATTTCAAGAAATCTCGGGCGACATTGGTTCGTACGTTTTTACTATACGGCGGGTTGAACCAGATAATTCTTCTTGTACGTTTATGTTTCTCGTTTTGCGATCGACTTTCGGTTGTAGGCGTTGTTTCAGCAGTTGAGTATTGAAGTTTGGTGTTGTAATTACTCTGCTTCAGGGCGTATAGTCGTAAGTGGAAGCAACAGAACCAAAGTTTGCTTGTCAGATGATAATGACGCGATTCTGCGGTTGATTGCTGCTGGGAGTTGTTTGGTGATTGGTGGTGGATGGTTGGATTCTTTGTGAATGTAGACAATGTACAGTGGGTCGTTATTTGGTTTTCTATAGGGCTTGTATGACTCATTAGTAAGATTAAGAGTATAACATCGAGGAACAATTATATTTTATCGCCATGCAAACATTCAAAGAACTCATTAACATCGAGGAAGTTAACAGTTTTGTAGTTTACCTCGGCAGTGATCTTCAGTCCCAATTCTTGAAATGCAGAGCACAGGTCTTTTCTTGCTTTATCTGCTAGTCGTGGACTGGTACCTTTGATCAAGGCTAATCCGTCATCTCTGTACAATCCACAGGGGGTCCAACTAAGAGCTGTGTTATGAATATGAATAAAACATTAATATTTAAACGTATATGAATAAAACATCATAGCGTAATAAATTTAAATTATTGCACTTACTTGTATAAATCATAAGAGCTTGCATTTCCACCTAATAGCTTCAAACAGGGCGCTTATATATGCTCAGAAACGTTGATTAGAACGATTGTTCAAATATGGCGAAATATGACGTTCCAACGAAAATAACAAAGGATTGCGGGCGCGCGAGCGAAAAGGCTAGGGAAGAAATAAGTAAAAGGGATGAAACAAATATCACGTGACTTTTTAAAATGCTTCTACACTATCCGTTTAAGCTTTTTGTGGTATTTTTAGGGCTCAGTAGATGTTCTCTTACATGAGCAAGCCTAGTAATTACCAAAAAAGCACTGATCAATGTAATTTATGTGATTTATAACAGCGGACGTTCTTAGCCGTTTTCGCGAGATGTGTTCCATAAAGCCTGGTTCACGTATGCCTGCGACTGTATCATTATGCCTCTACTTTATACACATATATAATTTATATGTAAATCCAAGTTTACTGTAGTAAAATAGAGTTTAAAAACAATAAAAATGCATATCATGGAAACATTGGTTTTTACAATACGACTCTTATGAGACATTGCCATTTTGGCGGTTCAATGAATAAAAATGGCAGGCTAAAAATTATTTCACCTGCCAAAAAATTTTAAACTGGCAGGCCATATTTTTTCTCTACTTCGAGCCCTGCTTATACAGGTAATGTCTTAGTGCATCTTATCACCATGTTAGAGTGTCATGTGAAACACTCCCTTCTCGGATGAGGATGATCTCTTGCACTGTTGAAGTGTACGTTTGACATATTTTTCGGTAGTTCCAATCAAAACTACAGCATTATTTTAATGGAGAAATACTACTGTACATTAAATGCCTATAAACTATTTCCTATATTTTAGATATCCCAGTGTACGCATGGAGTATCTCCTGTTAAAAAATTGCGTGTTGTCCCTGGTCACATCCAGCAACGTTTTGTACCAATTCAACCAAAACTATCACCAGAAGTCACAATTACAGGAATTGAATCAAGGTCATTGTTGGTGATGACGCCAGGTGCCATGCCAGTACTGGATTTGTCATCAGCACGAACAGTTCTTAGTTCTGGTAATATAGTACCACAACGTCAATTTCTATCAGCTATTGTTCCCCAGACTGAACCAACACCACCATGGTACAGTACTGTTAACATATCAACACAAAGTCAGTTATCTTCAGCAGTGATTTCCCAAAGTTCATCAAGCCAACCGGTAGATGTGATATTACAAAATCAGTTACCAACATCAATTATTGCTTCTCAGATTGAATCCAACCAATCACTTGACAGTTCTGTTAGTATGGCACCACAAGACCGGTTACATGCACCACCACCTATGTCAAGCCAAACAATTCAAGGATCTGGCGATGTGGTGACACAAAATCGGCTACCAGCACCAACAGCTATTGTTTCTCAGGCTGCAACAAATGCGGCGATGTCACCGTTCCAAGATCGTATTACTACGATGACTCGAAATCAGATACACACATCAACTATTGTTTCTGGGTCTATGGCACGCCAAGAACAGTTTTCTAGATCTATTGGGGTTCCTGACACAAACTCGGAGCCATCTGAACTACCGAATGCGGAAGAAATTCTTGACGAACTAGGTTGGTTAAATAATGATCTTGGTTCGAATGCTTTGATAGGTGCTACTGACACACAAGATGAACGCATTTCAAACGACCAGGTATAGTTTGTTTACCGTATATTCAGGATAAGTTTTATTTGGCTTGAACAACCATGAAAAGCTGTCCACGGCACCTTAACACAAATTATGCAGCAAAGTGTATAAACTGTTAGAGCATGTACAAGAATATATTATTCTGTCTGTACAGTATACAGCTTGAAAATTGGGTAGTTGTTATTGTGTAGTTGCTCTCGTTTTTCAGATAAGAGGTGGACTATTACAATTTGGGGGAGGGGTGGTAATTTTTTTCCCGCAGGATTTTCTACCTACAAGGTTGTGCAGGCATTTTTTAGAGCTAAATGTATGTTGATTTTTTTTAAATTACGTAATTATATGTCGTACTGACATACATCCTTTAACACACGTGTACCGATTTTATATACTCAATTTTAATAAATGGCTACATCTAATAGAAAATAATAATCCAATTTATTTACTGTCGTTCCAATTGAAGTGTTGCTCAAATATTGATTCAATACATTACCTCGGGCTGACCAATTCATTTGATCAAGTTCCTCGAGATATTCATATACTTTCTAGTATAATTGTAAACTTCCTGTTGACTAGTTTGAATGCACCAATCACCTTTGTTGTTTGTGCAACTAACCAATCATAAATAGAAAGGAAGTGACCAGAAATGATCAAATACTTGGAATTGGCTCTTTCACAGGAAGTGTGTGAATATCTCGAGGAACTTGATCAAATGAATTGGTCAGCCCGAGGTAATGTATTGAATCAATATTTGAGCAACACTTCAATTGGAACGACAGTAATGCATTTTATAAAATCGCCTGATGATTGCCTTATACAAGATTAATGAAATTTTAATTGGCTGTATATAACAACAATCATGTCTATCAATCTATTAATGTGTGGATAAGTATACACAATCTGATACAAGAAATCCTTGCGGAGTGGCTAGTTGGCCGTACATCATTACTTCTATACTGTTTGCAATAAAAAATCCTGAATGCAAAGAAGTTGATGCATGCATGCATGGTATTCCATGTATAAAATACCTTGTTGTATCATTATTTTAACCATGCATGCATGTTTTTCCTGGCAATATAACCATTCAAATTGGAATCTTATATCAGTTTTGTATCTAAGCATGCAGGTTAATATTTTCAAAAAAGAACCATATGTTCGTCATTAGATTTATATAAATGAAATATTTTTCATTCGATGCTGTAGCTGGACACACTGCTAGAAAATAGAAAACTTGCTATTGAAGCCACATACATGAACACTGCTAGTGAATGTATGAGAGATGAGTTTGACTCCATCAATCTTTTTATTAAAATTGCCATGTATTAAACTAAATTATGCCATGCAGTCACGCACGAATTTTTTTTCTTACCTTGCGTTTTTGCATGATTTTTTTTAAAGAACTGATCTTGCACGATTTTTTTTCTGGAATTGCCTCCCCCAATTTCTAATGATCCACCCCTAATGAATCAAGGCTTATATTTGAAAGCTACAATATATTATTTGAAAGGTAATATATATATATGGCCTATAACTTCGTAATTACACGATTCACATCACAAACTTTATAGGCTTTACTTGGAGAAACCGAGGTTGTTATACACATGCAGTATTTACCGTTTCCTTTAAAGTTAATCCATGCTAATATATACTGTCAGTTTCTTGTCATGATGAGCTCTGTTTTCTGTGCGTAGGCTTTTGCGCAATAGACCAATCGGACAACAATTGGAATAGTTATGGAAATGTGTGTTAGCATATCTCGGTTTATTAATTTTTGTAATGAATTGGAATAACATAATTATTAATATAACAAATTATTAAGGAAAGTGATGTTCGTAAAAGTAATTATTAAGAAAATTGTTCGCACAGAAAAGGTTGGGGTAATTCAAACGCCCACCACTAAGAACTAGTATCCACGTCAAAAAGAATTGCGCCAGAAAACGGGGAGGAGGGTAAAGCTTGATTTCAGATGAAGATGTTTTGCAGCCGACATGCAGAGCAGAGTGAACCGATCCCGCATTTTAGTTCAACTAAATACCGCGAACTCCTACCCGTTTTCCCGCGCATTACAATTATGTGATCACAAAATTTCCGGGAAAATCCCAGTAGGTTCCTATCTATTTATATAGTTCAAGTGCAAGAAGCAATAAAATTTTTATTGGTATGCCAATAATTCCTTTACTGTATCTTACATGAACTATCTTTTTTGCAGAGAGACCTGGTTGTAGAAGAACTACCACAAGAATGTAAGTTTATAGAACTTTGCTTGTCCAAAATATTTTTCTATACAGTTTATTAGGCCCGCAAGTCACAATAGCGAGGTTCAGATTTGACTTCCACTAGCTACTATCTGCAGGCTTTCATAAAGCCGAGTTTGAGAAGTGACGGTTGGCAGGTCGATCGGCCAAGTTAGGCAAATGAAATCCTTCATTCCTTCTATAATGAAAATATGAGAACCTTGTCATTGGAAGTACTTGTCAAAACTGCCTGATTTTATTAAATTACGTTTCACATTACAGCCAGGGTGTATAATAAAATGTACACGCTTTCAAATTCAAATTAGCCATACTACCTTTTAAATATTCATTGCTCTGCAGTAAACTGGCCCATTTTATATATCTTATGCAGACTTGAATAATGCTTCATTTAAATATTTTTCTTTGAGTTGTGTATTTGTTCATACAAACAGAAGTTATCCTAAATTCCCATGTGCAGAAGACCTTGTGTTTTCACGCATTCATTAATTCGAGAAATTATACTGCTGTCAAATTACTACAATAGGTTATGGTTAATTTGAATTTGAAATGTTGTACTTTTTGACACACCCTGCATATAGGCGGTGTTTAAATATTTCTAAAACTGTTTAGAGTAACTAAAAGTATTCTAGAACTTTAAATAATATATTGTTTAAATATCACATATAAATCCCTCCCAAGAGGGTTAGCCTCGCATTTTGTTGTTTAGCTTCTATTGTTTCACCGCCATTGTGCAAATGCCCGGAAAATTTCGTTTTTAGAACCCTAAAAAATCAGATGCTTCAATTGACCTGAATTATCTACTAGTTCATCTAAATTTTGCTCATGGTCAAATATAGGGATGCTGCAACTTTGTTGACTCCATTTCCCTCTGCTCCGCTGTTTGCTAGGGCCCTCACGCGTGTATTTTTTCTAGTATTCACCTCTGCATTATGGTTTCTTGAAAATGTTAAATCAAGGAAAAGACTAAAGATATCGTTGTCTACTCTCGAGGACCGTGATATCATGGAGAAGCTGAATGCATCTACAGTCAGCATTCGCAATGTAGAGATTGAATCATCGTGTAAGTTACACCAAGCTCTAAGAATTTTTTCTTTGCCGTCTTGTCTAACAGTTCTACGTATTAATGACAATAACTTGAATTCGGAGGATGTTCTTGCTTTAATGAGGTCTCTTAGTACCGGGAATAGCTTACATGAATTATATTTATCTCGTACAAGATTTAAAGATAATACCTTCATTAGTTTCTTAGATGTACTGATCAGTTGTAGCAGTCTGAGAAAATTATGTTTAATTGATAATGGCTTAACTAAACAAGAAATTAACCTCTTAATTACTGCATTTAAACGGATGAAGAATCTTGTAAATTTAAATTTATCTAAAAGTAACCTGACAGAGACACAAGCCAATGACATATTGCGGAAAGATGGAGAAGGTAAGTGCATTGTTTCTTTAGATTTATCACAAAATGCATTGCAGGGAAATGAAATCATCTTTGGAATTTGTCAACTACAATCACTCGAAGAACTAAATCTCACTGGTAACTACATGGGAAACATGCATAAGTTAGAGAAACAACTTGATCATTTACCAATTAACACCAAAACCATTTCGTTGTCATCCAGTCACATGATGCCTATGGACATTAGTTGTTTTTGTTTTTTAGTCAAGTCAGATCTGCTTAAGCTCAACTTAGATTTTAATCATGTTGGTAATTCGATCTTGTCGCTGTTTTCACAATCGTTTAAGCGTTTACAAGTGTTAAGTTTAGCAAATACTGATATCGGTGGACCTGCTGTTAAGGGTTTGGCTACCCTACTCTCTTTGGTGGGAGAACTTGAAGAATTGAATCTATCTTCCAATAATCTTGTGTTGGCAGATTTTCAACACCTTCAATCACCCTTATCAAACTTAACTCAGTTGAAGAGGTTGAATTTAAGCAACAATCCCGATGGAATTTCAGTTATTTTGCATGAAATCCTGCCTTCGCTGAAATATCTGGAGGAGTTTAGGCTAAGTAACGTGCATTTAAATGGTGACGATTTAAACAAAACATGCGACTCTCTTGCATCCTTAAAGGGTCTAAAACACCTTGACCTAAGCATGAATGCTATTGGTCCGGATGGAACAAGAGCACTTGCAAACATTCTAAAGGAGTTTCCGTTGTTAGAAGGGCTAGACATGAGTAAATCGTGTATCAAGGAAGATGAAATAAGTGTATTGTTTCGGGAGTTAGATTGCTTAAACAGATTGAAATATTTGAATTTGTCAGGCAATCGAATTGATATTGAGGTCATACGTGATCCCGTGTTTTTACCATCGATGTTAGAAGAGTTGATTTTCAGTAACATTATTCATGGCGGAAAACTTTTTTCCATTATAAGTTCTCTACAACATCTTCGAAAACTACATCTCAGTGAAATAAATTTAAGACCATGCGATGTTGAAGCGTTAACCTTCATGTTGTTGTTGTTGCTGTTGTTGGAAGAACTAGTTTTGGCTAAAATTGTTTGTACTGACTGTGGAAAAATCTTTAGTGCGATAAAAACGTTGAAAAATATTAAAAAAATTGATCTAACAGGTATGAAAATACCGGACGGAAACGCATTTGCTGAGACGCTATCGTCCCTTTTGCCCTTGGAAGAATTAGTTTTAACTAATATTAGTGTTGCGGACAATGAATGTAAAATAATCTTTGGTGCAATAAAGTCGTTGAAGAAACTCAAAATACTTGATCTAACTGGTATAAAAGTGCCTGACGGAAATGCTATAGCTGAGATGCTATCGTCCCTTTTGTTATTGGAAGAGCTGGTTTTAGCTAAGACGGATGTTGTGTGGCGGAATGCTGAAATCTTTAGTAAAATAAAGTTGTTGAAAAATCTGAGAAAGCTTCACCTTGGTAGTATGCGTTTATGGAACGAAAAAGGCGTCTTTGATATGTTGTCGTCTTTTTCATTTCTGGAAGACATAGTGTTTCCTCGTGTTAATTTAGTGCATGCTGATGATATTATAACTTTTAGTGCTTTGAAGTCAGTAAAATATTTAAAAATTCTTAATCTACGTGTAACTTGCGACATGGCAGAATATTTTGCAAGCGTGTTGCCATCACTGACGTTGTTGGAGAAGCTAGTGTTGCTAAATGGTAATATTGATCGTGAAAGTGAAAAACAAGTGCTTGCTGCGGTAGGAAGATTAACGTATTTAAAAGAATTGGAGTTAAAGTGGGATAAGATCTCCCAAGCTGGCGCAGACAGTTTAGCTGAGGTCTTACCATTACTGCAGTTGCTGGAAAAGGTTGTGTTGGGGTATGTCGGTTGTGATGATGAAGGTGAAAAACGACTGTTCACTTCAATAGGAAAATTGTCTTATTTAAAAGAATTAAAGTTATATTTCGGTGGTATTACCCAGGTCGGCGCAGACAGATTAGCTGAGGTCTTACTATCGCTGCAGTTGTTGGAAAAGATAGAGTTGTTCAAATTTAGTGATGATTCTATGGGTCATTTAAGTGGAAGACAACTGTTTGCTGCAATAGGGAAGTTAAAATATTTAAAAGAATTAGAGTTAGAGTGGTATGGGATTGCCCATGCTGACGCAGACAGTTTAGCTGAGGTCTTACCATCACTGAAGTTGTTGGAAAAGCTAGTGTTGGGGTCTGTCGATTGTGATAATCATGATGAAACTGAAAAACAACTGTTCACTGCAGTAGGAAAATTGACTTATTTAAAAGAATTAGAGTTAAATTTGTATTGTATTACCCAGGCTGGCGCAGACAGTTTAGCTGAGGTCTTACCATCACTGCAGTTGTTGGAAAGGCTAGTGTTGGACCAATATATTGAAAATATTATGGATGATTTAAGTGGAAAACAACTGTTTGCTGCAGTAGGAAAATTGACGTATTTAAAAGAATTAAAGTTACAGTTGTGTATAATAACCCAAAATGACGCAGACACTTTAGCTGAGGTCTTACCATCGCTTCAGTTGTTGGAAAAGCTAGTGTTGGATTTTGTTGATAAAAGTGGAAAACAACTATTTGCTTCAGTAGGAAAATTGACTTATTTAAAAGAATTAGAGTTAAAGTTTTGTACGATTACCCAAGCTGGCGCAGACAGTTTAGCTGAGGTCTTGCCGTCACTACAGTTGTTGGAAAAGCTAGTGTTGAGAAATGCTGATTTTGATTATATTGTTGATGAAAGTAGAAAACAACTGTTTGCTGCAGTAGGAAAATTGCCGTATTTAAAAGAATTAGAGTTAGGCCACTGGTGTGAGACTACTCAAACTGGCCCAGGACGTTTTGCCGAGGTCTTGCTGTCACTGCCACATGCGCAGTTGTTGGAAAAGCTAGTGTTGCATTATGTTGGTTCTGGTGATGATATTGATGATGAAAGTGGAAAACAACTGTTTGCTGCAGTAGGGAAGCTGACATATTTAAAAGAATTAGACTTACGCTCGTGTGAGATTACCCAGGCTGGCGCAGACAGTTTGGCTGAGGTCTTGCCATCACTGCAGTTGTTGGAAATGCTATCGTTACGTGAGATTGACTTCAGAAATGTTAACGACCACCAACTGTTTAGTGCTGTAGGATCATTGAATTATTTGAAGGAACTTCATCTTTACAGAAGTAAAATCACTGATGCTGGTGCAGAAATTTTAATAGATGCATTACCATCTTTACGCAACTTAACATGCATTATATTATTTGAGATATGTGAACCATTGAGGAGTAGGCTTATAGCAGCGGCAGGCCGGGTTCCAGGATTGGAAGTAATTTGAGGTTCATCTTAACCAACATTTCCACCCAGACTCGTGTACGCGTTTCTTGCTGAGGAGTGCCTTTTGTATTATTATACAATAGTACGCGAAGATAATATTGAAATAGAACATTTTTTACCTAAAGGGTAACGCATAATATGGTGCGAACACTAATGTGATCTTCATTGGACATGCAGAATACTCAATATTTGCAAGTTGTGCATGACGCTTTTAAAGGGTAGTTGTTTGTTTGAAGAACAGTTTTACAGTAAGCCTTGTGTTTTAATAACAATGACATTTTGCTGTTGGTCGTAATAATATAAAATAACGCATCCTTAAATGCATTTATAAAACCGCTTTTTCACATATTCACAATTCTTAAAAATAAAAATAACGATCAGAAATAATTTTAAAAATAGATATATAATAACAATAATGATAATTACTATTAGTGTTGATGATATAATTAATAATACAAATTCATGATAAAAATAATAACATGATAATAATTATGCAGGTATATATATTAATTTTACATTTACCTATCTTTAATTCTAAACTACGATAACACACAAATATACAGTAAAACACAAGGTGACAATGAACAATGAAATAATATGTAAAAAATAATTGTAAAAAATGATAAATGGATAGGTGGTTTATGAAAATAATGTTCAATGAGGATACCAAAAGTTTCTTGGAATGAATTGTATGGCCATATATATCAGACATGCAATGGACGTAATATATCGTATAGAGGAGCTGTGCGGTTTCAGAAATTTCATCTCGGTTCCAGAAATTTCATCTCGGTTTTGTTTTCGTTTTTGTGGGGTGGACGAACCTCTGTTCGGTGTCGGTATTTTGAAAAGAAGAAAAATTCAAGGCATTCGCTCAGTAAATTATAATGTAACTTCAAAATAAAGTTAAATAACACAAAAACATCTTAATTTCTTTGATTTCCTTAAAAAATCTAAATCTCGGTGCCGACTTACGGTGCTAAAAAAGTAACGGAATGACCGAATAGTTCAATTAACAGCACAGCTCTAATATCGTATATATTCAGATATCTAATAAGCTTATAGAAAAGCAGTGATCGCCGATTGGAATGATATAGGTGACTTAATTAATATTGACTTTATACGCCCATTTCCATTCCAGAAAATTTTCAACAGAACGAAAATTTTGTAAAATGTGATTAGTTGACACAAATTTCGTCGGAAAAATATTTTGAAGTTTAAAATTTTCAACTTTTAACAATGATATTTTCGGAAAATTTTCTGTTCGTGGAAATTTTCCTTGAGTGGAAATTGGCTTTTAGATTGAGTATAGGGAGTTTGGCAAATACAACGGCGATGTCGATGAAAACGTTCATTAGTAATAACAATTTTACTCCAAGGACCAAGATGAAGGAAACGATAAATTGTTTATTCACATCATTTTCATGTTTTAATTGACATTTACAATGTTGGAAGTCATTTTGTATGATTTCACTGACTGGTGCTGCTCAACACTTGTCAAAACAAAAATAAATACTGTTGAAAGGCAAATCAAATTTTTTTAGTACATGCTTTTGCTCAAGTACAAAAAGTATTAATTCTTAATGTTTTATCTGGTGCTGTTTTAACTTGCCTAACTCCCCAGTAGCGAACATATATATATATATATATAAATAAATTTGATCCTGTTCGACATATTTCCTCTCCCCCCTTCTTAGGATATCTAATGGTCTATATTATGCCATATGTGCTATCAATTTATTATTACAATATCAATATTGTTTCTTTTAATTGTTATTAGTGTTATTATTCTAGCGGTGCATAGAAAAATATAATTTACGTTAATATTTGACATATACTACTTTTTATTTTTTGCTTTATTAAACCCTTTCATCAATAACGACGCCATCTGCAATCGTGATGCATTGTTGGAAAAACTCAGATTAAAAAGCTGTTTGTGTGGGTTGGTTTGTACCTATATAGGCTAGATATGAACAGGCTTTGTGATTGGTTGAGCATGAATAAGAGACGATTATCTTCAGGGGGCAGTTGTTCAAAGCTGCAAGGGTTAGCGCTAACCCTTTGTTAAAATTTAACCTGCAGTTTTAGTTTATGTATATTTCTGCACGTCTGTTTATTTCACAACTTCAGACAAGAAAACTCCTGATTCAGACAACATCTCTGAAGAAATATTTCCAAATTTATAAACAAGCTCTTGGGAAGTTTGCTTTGAATTTTAGGTTAACCTAGGGTTGAGCTAACCCAGCTTTGAACAACCGCGGCTCCAGAAATCAAGCCATAAATAATGCACTGAAACACTTTTGGTTCAGAAAACCAATCTCAAAATAGGTTCATATTGTAGGTATAGGTACTTACCGGTTTGTCCCACAAAGAAAGATTTCATAGATTTTATGCCCTAAATTAATTAAATGAACACGTTCTTTTGAACAGTCTAGTAACGCAAAGATTGAATAAAAATCATACGTTCTCAATATGCACGTAGTGCCAAATAAGATTAAGTAAATTGATTTTAACGGTTTCATCTATTTTCCCACAAATATTGCCTGTTTTAATTTCAACCAAAAATAAAAAATTACTCGTTAATTTTTTGACAGTATTTTCAAACTTTCAGTTACCATAATATTCAAGCATAACGCATTACTATTGTAAGACTATAAGAATTGTCGTTTTTGGTGAGGGGGGCTTTTGTTACATGAACAAAATAATTGTAAAGGGTATATAATATTTACTGGTAGTAGACATCTTTTAGAAATAGTAGCTATTTGTTTGGACAATTGACTTTTATTCATCAATGTTAATTTCAATACTAGCTTAAAGATAAAGCGTTCTGCTTTTGTATTATTATTGTAGGCTAAGTTTAGATTTTTAGCGCTGAATATCTTGCAGTAAATGTGAAGCAGCGTAAAGAAATAGTGTTTTCTTAAGAATATAAGTGTTAATGTTCTGTGAATTATATTAATATTCTGGAGTTCAATAAATGGAAATGAACAGAGTTGTTTTAAGTGGGTTTTTGTTCTTATTCCTAACAACAGACCAAACTTGTAAGATAAATTGATCAAAAATCTTACTGAACTTATTATACCCAGGACTATTCTTCCGTGCAAAATTGTGCTTTATAATCTATATATCTGAATGAATCGCAATGACTAAACAGCTAAAAGAGTCTTGTAAAGACATGGGCGAAACTAGCCACTTTTAATGGGGGGGGGGGGGGGTCTGGCAGAATTGCCCTGCCAAAATCAATGATGCCCTGCAGCATATGTTACGTGTATAATTGGACAGCTGATGTCAATGTACATGCATACGAACTGCTTATTGTTTGCTAGCTGTAAGTTACTCAATGACTCTACATTCTATCATTTAAAATCTTTGATTGCCCTGCCAATCGAGATGATTCGCATTGGGGGGGGGGGGGGCACCCCCCCCC
>CACRXK020002796.1:0-36304 GCA_902702795.2 Paramuricea clavata
TGATCTGGCATCCAACCGTGATCGTCTTGTTTCCATTTTCAGAATGGACAATGTTGATGAAAAACTAACCATTTTTAATGAAATATTTTTAAATATATTGGATAAACACGCCCCAGTAAAGACCATAAAAGTACGCGGAAAATCTTGCCCATTTATCACCCCGGAAATAAAAGCATCCATGATCAAAAGAGACCAGCTCCACAGTCTTTTCAGGAAAACACGTGATCATTATGATTGGCTTAATTTCAGAGAGGCCCGCAATTTTACAAAAACCGCACTTGTTAATGCACAGAAAGAATATGTACTGAAGGAAGTTCAGCAACACAGAAACAATACTGGGTCACTTTGGAAGGTAATTAAAGAAAATATAGCGTATAGGGAAAGATAGTCAGTGGTCTACAGTAAGGAACCGAAATTAGTGGCCGAAGAGTTTAATCATTTCTTTTCCACCATCGGTGTGAATGCAGCAAAGAAAGCCTCAACACTAATACAAGATCCTAGTGTTTATCCAGCTCGAAATCTTTCTGACGTAAATCGCACAGATAACAGCTACCCTGAAGAAAATGATAGATTTAGTTTCACCCCAGTCTCTTGTTCAGAAATAAGGAACATCATATTAGCTATGCCGTCAAACAAATCACCCGGCAAAGACAAAGTGAGTATATGCGTGTCATCAAACACAGCCTACCGGTAATTCTTGGGCCCCTCACCGGTATCATTAACTGTTCACTGTCGTCATCTTCGTTCCCTATAGCATGGAAAGAGGCAGAAGTTATCCCTTTGTTAAAGGATGGAAACCACGAGGAAGCATCAAATAACCGCCCACTTTCTCTCCTTACCTTTCTTTCGAAAATTTGTGAAAAAGTCGCCTTGGATCAATTTGGTTCGTATCTAATGAAGAACAAAAAATTGTCAACCCACCAGAGCGGGAACAAGAAACATCACTCATGCGAAACATTGAATCTTTTGACCGGAGATACTATCCTAAAGGCCATGGATGGGAAATTGGTTACTGCACTGATTCTAATAGATCTATCTAAAGCTTTCGACAGTGTAAATCATACTTTTCTCCTTACAAAACTTAGCAACGTCGGGGCTTCCCCAAGCGTTGTAAAATGGTTTGAGAGTTACTTGACCGGAAGAACTCAATCAGTCAGAATTGGATCAACTGTGTCTACTCCTCTCCCTGTTTCTTATGGTGTACCACAGGGTGCAATTTTATCACCTTTACTTTTTAGTATTTATACTAACGATCTGCCCTCATCAGTCCACCATAGTAAACTTGAATCGTACGTGGACGACTCCAAGATATTACTATCTTTCACTGTGGCTAACGTGGACTGTTTAAAGCAACAACTTGAGGAAGACTTGTATTTGATTGCAAACAGTTGTTCCGAAAATAAATTGCTTATTAACCCGGGAAAGACCAAATACATGCTGATTGGCACACGGCAAAACCTACAACAACTTCCCGTAGATATGACCATAAACTTCCTCAACGAGACTATTACCCCCGTCTCCTTTGCCAAAGATCTAGGAATGACAATCGACTCTTATTTGACATATGACCAGCACATCACCAACCTGGTTTCCTCATGTATGAATTCCCTGTGCCAAATAAACCGAGTCAAAAAATGTTTCGATAAAGAAGCTTTAACTCTCATCGTCTCGGCACTTGTAATGAACAAAATGTTCTATTGTTCAACGGTTTGGTCAAACACTTCGTCTACCAACATTAAGAAACTACAGTTGGTACAAAATTTTGCATGCAGGATAATAACAAATATTGGAAAGTTCGACCATATTTCGCCGGGCTTACGCGAACTTAACTGGCTCCCAGTAAAGGAACAATTACTACTAAGAGAGGCTATTATGATGTACAAATGTGTCAATGAACTTGCTCCACATTATTTGAGCGATTTATTCACAAAACGTTCTGACATTCATCAACGAGATACACGTAGCCATGACTCACTGCAAATACCATTGTACAAAACTTCTGCAGGTCAAAGGTCCTTTCATTATAGAGGCGTTACACTCTGGAATGATTTGGACATAAATTTCAAAAAGTTAGACTCCCTAAAAACTTTCAAAAACGAACTGAAGCGAAGCATGCTAGAACAAATATATAAGTAGATAATTTTACCTTGTTAAACTTTATACAAATGTCTTACCTTTTTACCTTAATTTAAATTATAGATTCTAAAACTTGTAAATAGAACAACATTTATTTTTTGTAAATCAGTGTTGAAAATCCCTATTTAGGGAACACAATAAAGTATGTATGTATGTATGTATGTATATATATATATATATATATATATATATATATATATATATATATATATATATATATATATATATATATATATATATATATATATATATATTAATTGATAGAGCAAAATCGCTACACAGTGATTCGCGCTTTCAAAGCTTTCAGGCAATACTGCATGCCTGAAGATCGCTTTGAAAGCGCGAAACACTGTGTAGCGATTAACAAAATTCTAACGTTAACAAAATAACACGACTTTGCTCTACTGAACCGACAAGTAATCGCGGTTTTGAAAAACATTGGTCTACGTTCTGATTGTCAATTAAATTAACTATCCGTAAAACTATAAACATGAACCTCACGGCATTCAACGTCAACATGCGGCAATTTTTCCGGAATCAAGAGTAATGGCTGTTTTGACACACAGTGAACAAAAAGAAGATGGTGTACTCCCAAAAACGAGGCTTTTTCCACGAATAGTGCAAAAATTTGCCATATTACAATTTTTTTCTATATATAAATCTTAATACTGAACATCTTTTATTCTCGAAGTGTAAACGAAGCGACAAACAATGACGGCGCAGAGTGAGGAATCGATAATAAACCGCGCCTGCAGAACGCGTTGCATGCCAATATAGTCCCCATTCCTTCTCTGAATTATACCCACCTCTTTTGTTTACCAACAAAAGTTGTAGTGTCCCATCAGCCTTGTCCCGGACGTTCTCAAGCAAACGCGAGAATAAACCGCCGATGTAGTATGAGATTGGGACCTAGGTGTGACGTCACAGCTGAAGGTGCTACAGAACGCGTATGAGATTTCAGTATTTTCAATATGGCAAGAAATTAGTATACGTGCATTCTCGAGAATTTGGAAAAAGTTTCGACTGTAAAAAGTTGTGTAGAATTTAAAAATTTCTGCGCGGAAATTAAGGGGAATAAATTTGGTGTTTTAAATCGAAAATGCCAGCGTATTCCAAATTTACTGTAGATTTTAAGTCGCAACAATATTTGTCCTGTTCATTTTATACTGTTATTATTAAAACTTTATTTACACCATAGCAGCCCAAAATGGCTTGTAAAATGCACCAAATGTCAATTTATATTAAGCTAGCCCCATTCTTCTGTCATTTGCCGCGCACCACAAGCACTGAATGAAAAGCATTGTTCATATATATAGAATATACCTAAGGTTGGCAACTATATCTCAACTGACGAATATACGACTTCGGCAAAACGCAAAATACTTCACACACGTAAATAAAACATGATAAAAAATTATAGCACATTAAACTGTGATATTCTTTCTATATATTCGCACCTAAATTTTGTTTTCAAGACAGGAAGAAGGCTGAAAAATTTGCACAAACATGCATTTCATGGTCTGACGAAAATTTTGTTTTGTTTTGTTGTTGGGATGCTCATTCGTCATATTTTCCGATCCAAAAAAATGTTATTCAATTGGTTGAAAAAGTAAAACAGTTTGTGATGTATTTATAGTAAAAATTTGGTCACAGGGGGGGGGGGGTGAACTACAACATGAATACTGCTAAAATACAAGAGCTATTTTTTTCGAAGATGAAATGTTGAATTTTAACTCTATCCATAACTTTTATCTACAGCGAAACAACCAGGCAACATTTGGCTACATGTACACGTAATGTCATATAAAATTCTGAGCAATAATGGCGAAGAAAATTTGTTAACAACACGGAACATGTGAACACGCTTCGTTGTGACTTTTAATAATTGTGAATCTTGCTCGGCAAAGTTTATATAGGTGAATTTATTTATAGCGTTTTAATTTAACTTGGATTAATACATTGGATCAATTTTTTCGTCTAATAGTGTATGTGTATTTCCCAAAATAGGCTGCAATTTGTAAGAGTGCTAGTGTTATTAAAACCGTTTTGGGCTGCTATGTTTACACACGGAGTCCATGACAACGACAACGACAATGCCACTGACAATGCCAACGACAACGACAACGACAACGACAACAACAATGTTTGTCGAAAGTTAGTCAATATGTTTTGGTAAACTTGCTATGTTCAAGCAAGCTATTTTAAACCCTTAGAGCTTTGATAAACCGAAATCATAATAATCACCTTGTCCTGTGGAATCGCGTATAGCACAGTTCCTATGTGTATATTTCAAATTTTGTAATTTACGCGCATAGCAGCAATCATGACCGATATCAACAAAAACGAAGATATCGCGCTATTTTGCTGTTGGGTTTGCGTGTACAGTACAACGTTTTGCGTGAATATTTTTTCGAACTAACAACTTTAGAAATTCAATATTTTACCGGAGGAGCATGTCCCCGGACACCTTTATATTCCTCACGCCGTTAGTAAATATTAAAGTAAACAGTATGAATAACACTTGAAGTTAAATATTGCGCTCCAAAGAGCATTGCCAATATACGAACCCATATTTTCGTGCAAACAATCTCATTTGAATGATAATATATAAATAACACAAAACACTGATCCGCCATTTTGAATGCGATTTCTCCCAGACGTATTCCGTCGAATTTTCCACAATTTTTCTGCAAACATTGAGAATTTCAAATATTCTCGAGAAAACAATCGCGCTTTTTTTAATTAAGAGGTATACTATCTTATCGTGTGCACTGAAAAGCGAAGTAATATACAGCAAAACTACTAATAAAGTTGAAGTGTTAAGAGGCTGTCTCTGCAAAAACGGACCGATCAAAATCTCATTAAAAACAGATTTCGCCTGAATTTTACAAGAAAGTACAAAAATGTGTCTACATTAACGAATTCATATCGGTTTTTCAAATTTCTTGACTCTTCAGGAGATTTTATGATGTATGTATCAACCACCGAGCACGTCAAAATGGCGGCCATTTTCCGTACGCAAGTTGTTCAATTTAGGCAGTCGATTACTTACACTTCACAGAAAGCCAAAAACAAATTACTACTCAAAGTTTACTTACTTACGTACCTTGTATAAAAAAATAATTAAAAGAATAAACATTTCTCCAAATTTTGCACGTTGGGCAAATCTTAAATTTGCCTATTTCGAACAATAACAGCAATCACCAAAAGTACAGTCAAAACGACGGCGGTTTTTGCTAAAGTGAGACTCGTAAAAATAATACATTCTATACTGGGTCAAAGTTTAAGACATGTATTACTGAGATCAAGCGAAAAATGTTTTGGTCTAACATGCTTACAAGTATATTTGGCTCTTTAAATAATAGTAAATTTGAACATGTGACGTAATCTGCTTCGTTTTAAACACGGATCGCTCAGGCGCTTAAAAATGCAAAATCTTACCTTATCTGCCCATAACTTCTTGAATTTCTACAAGCTTATTTTTTTCAATCCAAAACTACGGATATGCGTTGCATTGAGGATCGAAAGATAAATGAATGATAATACGTCGTTAAACCAAGATAATATTATAAATACTGCCCACCGGCTTTGCACCGTAATTGTCATTTTTACAAGACTTGTTCTCGGTAAGAAAATACAGCATTTCACAGCACAGGTGTGATGCTGCATCATAGCTTTGCAGAAGGATCACACATTAAATCTAATTTTCACTGACAATGAGTGAGAATTGAGCAAGTTTAATTTTTAATATTTGCATATTTGTTGTTGTAGAAGTGTCGATTGTTTTCGTTTCCACCTATAGACTTCATGTAACTCTCAATAAAAAGTATATCAAAAATTTTGACCACACCCTCGCTTAGGTGTAACCAAATTTTTTATATTACTGTAGTAGTATTAAACCAGTTTGTAATAATCATTTCTATTTATAAATCAATGAAAATAGATTACAAAACAAATTGACCCACTGACAACAACAAATTGAATAAACGTGATCACTAGATTCCGACAGCACTGTATTGAGCTGAAAGTACTGTACTTCTTTTGGGATAAATCGAGAAAATCACATGCTATCATGGCAATGAGGACATCCGAGTGTTTTCTGAAAGAGATGGATTCAAACTCTTGTGGCACTTCTAGGGATATAAGGGGGCTGTACTTTTGTGCGACTGCAATGACGATATTCAACGGCACCTGGCAAGCTTTCGCCTTTCGAAATCGAATCTAAACGAATGTGACCTGATTCTAGCAAGGGTTGGCATGTTTGACGTTTCCCAGCAGGAAAAAGAGCAGCTTCTGGTGTGTCCTTATCACCGACACAAGTTTGGTAAATTTTGGCGGCCTTCGAAAGTAACGTGCCAATACCCATTGCACAAAGGTAAAAGCAAGACATTGAAAGGTACAGATGTAGTCACATTGCAAATGGCGAAAGATGTCTATACTCTGTATGGATCAACTATACCAGTAGGATCTTGTAAGTATTCATATCTTCTCGTTGTTCTCAAAAAAAGTTTGCCTCTATATAAACAGAGGATATTATGCATGGCGGCGCGAAGATATGACTTTTATCTATATATAGAATATATATAAAAACATTTTAAAAAATATTGTAATAAAAATAAAATATTGTTTTTAACACGAGAAGATAAAAGTCGTATCTTCAAGGCACCGTATAATGTTGTGTTTATTATATAGTGCCAAGCAAAAAATTGTGAAATTTCACGCTTTAAAGCAAGTTGGAAAAAGTCACGTGATCGATATCTGCACTAGTGAAGATATGGAAAATATCTCACTGTGTATTTTTCAGTATCTCACTCTCTACTATATAATAAGTCTTGCTATTAATCTTATCAAACTATATTATTTATAAAATTATAAATGTACTTGCAGCTGTATGTTCAAATTGCCGAAAATCGCACAAAAAATACGTTGATGAGGAAACGGATAGGGATGGTGGGAACAAAAGGGTAGCACCAAAGAACAGGTACATAAAACTTTGGACAAAAAAAGTCCGAAAGGAGAAGGCGTGTCCCTGGCAACGCCTTTTCTAACGTCTCTTTATAGATACATCATCGAATATTATATATAGATATCAACCTCGTTCCCAGGCTCTTTCCTCCAGCGAGGAGCGTAGTGGAAAGAGCCTGGATACGAGGTTGATATAGATGTATCATTGTTTACAGTCGTTGCATTTAGTTTTTGCATTCATGCCAAATTGACGGAAAAGATTTTTAAAGGGAAAGGACTTATTTCATTTTATTTTATATAAAGGGTAACTTCGTTGACTTCGTTTTGTGACACACCTCGTTCTTCCAGTTACACTACTAAAGACGCGAACTGGACACCAGGTCAGTGGAGTGGTCCAGGTAGTGACAGCTCGCAGGAAAACACCATTTTGCTTGAGAAAGCTAGGAACAAGACGGACACGGTTCTAGAAAATTACAACAGAGTAATGATTGAATTGTCGTCGCAAACGAACCAAGAGGAAATAAAGCCCTTGCAAACCAGGATGAAAACTAGCTGGACTGATGCAACCAAAGAAGAGCAGAAAATGTTTACCGAGAAAGCAACCGAAGCTTGCCAAGTTATTTGCAATATTATCTCTCCGAGTGATGGTAAAAGTTTGTTTCAAGCTGTTCAAGAACATAAAAGGGATTGTAACCTAGATTTCTTAACTACAGCATACAGGAACACGACTTCTAAAAAGATCAAGACACAAATACTGAGTCTCTATGCGTACGAATACCCAGCAAGCAAGTTAATCGAAATGCATTCATCATTTGAAAAGCTAAGCGAAAGGCAAATAAAGAAAGCAAGGGCCCACGCTAAAACATTTGGCCCAGGGACACCAGTCGAGACAACAAAGAAACACAGGATCTATTTGAACAAAGCAAAACTTGATCACTTTATCGAATTTTCTAATCGCCCATATTTCTATCAAGATGTGTCCTACGGAACACGGGTCCTTAAACTAGAAAGTGGAGAACGATTAGCCATGCCAAATGTCATCAGAACAGTTACAAAGTCTACCCTAATTTCTGAGTATCAGAAACATTGTACAAAGACAGAATTTTCGCCATTAAGTCGCGCTACTCTCTTCAGAATTTTGAATGTTAGAGAAGCTTCCCAGCGAAAGTCTTTATATGGGCTAGATAATACTGCAGCAGATGGTTCAAGTGCATTTGATTCCATGGAAAACATTCTGAATAGTTTACAACAAGCGTCAAACGAGAGGATAAGCTGGTATGAAGAGACAAGGAAATCACTCCGAGCAGGCAAGAAGTATCTCAAAACCGACTTCCGGGTGCATTGCAAGGAGACTGAAAGCCCATGCCCTGATCATTGCCGGAAGTATGCGCTTAGTGATTCGGAAAATAAGGAATTTCAGGTACTGTGCAGCCACAGGCACACCCTTGTGTGTGATCAGTGCGAAAGACTTACTCAAGTTTTGATTGACATAGAACATGCTATCAAAACTTGTCAGGGGTTTTATGGGAATGATCTGAAAGAAGATATCTTGCATGATTTTGGACTTGCTAAAAACGCCATTTTAGCATGGAAAGCTCATATTTTGCGATCTGAGAATCAGGAATGTGGAAAACAAGCAGTGTTGGAGAAGTTAGATGATAGTTCTGTTCTTATCGTTATGGACTGGGCAATGAAGTTTTTGCAGCTGCGTTACAGAGAGAAACAATCCGATTGGTTCGGTAAACGTGGCTTAAGTTGGCATGTGAGTAGTGTTATCCATCGAAATAACAGCGCAACATATATCATCAAGTCGTACGTACATCACTTTGATAGTTGCACCCAGGACTGGTATACAGTCGTTTCTATTATCGAGGACTTGTTCAAGGCACTGAAACGTGATCACCCGACAGTTAGAAGAGCATTTCTAAGGTCCGATGAAGCCGGGTGCTACCACAATAATGAGCTGATAGCCGCCGTTCAAGATATTAGTAAGAGAGCGGGTATCAAAGTTGAAAGGTACGATTTCTCCGAACCGCAGTATGGGAAAGATGTGTGTGATCGAATCCTATGTCCAATGAAAGAATCGATAAGACGGTTCTGCAATGAAGGTCATGATGTCATTCGAGCGAAAGATATGCGTGAAGCTTTACAGCAACGACCTGTTAAGGGAACAACATCATCTGTTAACTCCGTCAGTACAGAGAACAAAACCTTGAAAATGACGAAATTGAAAGGATTCAGCAGCTTCCATAACTTTCAGCACGAAGACAAAGGAATTCGAATATGGAAAGCATTTTCTGTTGGTAGTGGAAGATTCATTCCTTACTCGAGTATCTTCTTACAGCACCAGGGACCAACCAATTTGAAAGTTGAAGAAGATCAGGATTTTTTTCCAGAAGTCGGTGGCAGAAGCTTCAAAACCAAACAAGACAAGACGTCTGACACGGAAGTTCAGATTTATGAGTGCTCAGAACCAGGATGTTGTCAAGAGTTCGACTCAATGGAAGACTTAGATGTCCACATGGAATTGGGAGTGCATGAACTCGTTCATCCCAATGAAAGCATTTACGACCAGCTCAGAAGACAGTGGGCTGCGCAGTTTGGCAACGTTACTGTTCATAAAAGTAATACACAGCCAATTTCAGCAGATAACACTATCCATTCTGAAGGCGAAAGCGGATGTCCTTCAGCTCTGCCCATGGGTTGGGCTCTCCACGCGCCAGCCTCCAAGTCTCGGTTTCCAGACTGTGTAAAGTTATACCTCAAAGCAAAGTTTGACCTCGGGGAAAGGACTGGTGAGAAGGCTGATTCACAGCAAGTTGCATTGGATATGCGAAAAGCACGAAATGAAGACGGGGATCGGCTATTCCAGAGAGATCAGTGGCTTACAAAGAATCAGGTGAAAAGCTTTTTTTCAAGACTAGCAGCAGCACGCAGAAAGAATGTTGGAACAAACGATTCCAAAGATGACCTGGTTAGCCTATCAGAAATCGACGACGTTTCTGGAAATCACTGGATGGAAGAACTGGAGAGTTTGGAGGAAGAGCAGGAAAGATGCTCGTTGCTAGAAGCTGTTGAAAGCCAGATGGGGGTAACACATCCAATAATTTATGACACCTACGATTTGTGTGAATGCAATGAACAAAACCGTCTGAATGTATTTAAAATTGTCATGCTGAAAGAAATTTGCAGCACTTTTGACATTGGATTCAAGTCGAGGGAAACCAAAGGAATGCTTATAGCCAAACTCAAGGAAATGCTTGACCAATGTTCCTGTTCAACATGAAGGTATGATTCCACGACGCGAAATTGTTCGCGGGAAATGCAATGGTGACTGTGTGTCTGCAGAATATTTTGTGAATAAATTTCGCACTGATGGCTGCACATAGGTGATTTTATTGTATATTGTTTCTGTACACAACGTCAGATGATTTCGCTGAGAAAAGAGTAAAGAGGTCGTGGAATCAGAGTTAGACAACGAGAAACGAGTTAACAAAACAATTGACATATGAATTGCATTTTACTTTTAATTCAACATTATACTGTATGGTTGTCTATAATTTATATCTTTGGGACCATTTAATGGGTAGTGATTAAACAAACTTGAAGACAATTGTGGAAAAACTAACTTTTCCTAGACGATCAATGAAGTGTATCTCAATAGCAAGTTGATTTCCATGCAATCTCGATACTGTAACTACATATTCACAAAACAATTCCAGCTCTTTACAATTATTGTAAAGAGCTGAAATTGTTTTGTTATGTGTCTGAGCTACGGATGTACTCAGAACTCTGTCTCTATGACTCTGTGCTCGTTTGACATTTTTCAGTGGGAGTTACATGAAGTATATACCAAAACGTCAACAACAAATTTGAGAATAAGGCATAAAATGTATTTCTACTTCTATCTTCACTGTCAGTTGAAATAAGAATACATAGATAAGGATTTGCTGTATGGTGCTTTTGAGAAACTATAAGCACTATAACTGTGTTATAAAATACTATTTGCCTACCAAGAACAGACCTTCCAAAAATCACGATCAGTCGACAGTCCAAAGCCGCGGAGGACGTAATTATTTTAACATTAGGGAACATTTGGCGTGAGTTTAACGACGTATCATTCATTTATCTTTCCTCGTTACAACGCATATCCGTAGTTTTGGATTGAAAAAAATGAGCTTGTAGAAATTCAAGAAGTTATGGGCAGATAAGGTAAGATTTTGCATTTTTAAGCGCCTGAGCGATCCGTGTTTAAAACGAAGCAGATTACGTCACATGTTCAAATTTACTATTATTTAAAGAGCCAAATATACTTGTAAGCATGTTAGCCCAAAACATTTTTCGCTTGATCTCAGTAAAACATGTCTTAAACTTTGACCCAGTATAGAATGTATTATTTTTACGTACCTCACTTTAGCAAAAACCGCCGTCGTCTTGACTGTACTTTTGGTGATTGCTGTTATTGTTCGAAATAGGCAAATTTAAGATTTGCCCAACGTGCAAAATCTGGAGAAATGTTTATTCTTTCAATTATTTTTTTATACAAGGTACGTAAGTACGTAAACTTTGAGTAGTAATTTGTTTTTGGCTTTCTGTGAAGTGTAAGTAATCGACTGCCTAAATTGAACAACTTGCGTACGGAAAATGGCCGCCATTTTGACGTGCTCGGTGGTTGATACATACACCATAAAATCTCGTGAAGAGTCAAGAAATTTGAAAAACCGATACGAATTCGTTAATGTAGACACATTTTTGTACTTTCCTGTAAAATGCAAGCGAAATTTGTTTTTAATGAGATTTTGATCGGTCCGTTTTTGTAGAGACAGCCTCTTAAAGCGTAGTACTGTACCATGCATTAAACATAATCTTAAAGCTATTATTATTATATTATTTTTATTAGAGTCTCGTTATCCGTGAAATGTGAAATTGCTTTTTTATGGCACGTGAATTGTGAAACTTTTTTTTTGTTGTGAAACGTGAATCATACCCCTCCCCCCCTTTCCCACCCTCATTAATCGATGTCGTATTTACAGAAGTGTGGGACTTTCAGTGTTAAGATTGGGGTTTTTAGGGATACCATTAAGGTAATTTGTGGATAATTGAATTATTGAAGTCAAAGTTGTCAGAACTGGTTTGTATCGGTTTGTATTTTGCATGTATACTTCCGGTATTGTTAACCAAGGCAGAACCGAAACACTCAACAGAAAAAAACTAAGGGAAACTGAATTTTTCTTTCAATATAGAGTATTGCTAATTTAGAATTTTTTGTGCTCGATATTTTTTTTTGCTGGTGTTAGTGATGTTCGATTTTTTTTCTTCCATTCGAGACATGCTCGATATTTTTTTTCGGATTTGCGCCGCCCCCCCCCCCCATGAAAAATCAAATGGTCCGTCCCTAACGGACCGACTCGATGACATGTGTGTCCAACTTATTAAGGACATGTCAAACCCGAATCATAAACTTAACCACCTCTTACCAAAGAAAACTTCCCAAATAAAGCAACGAGAGACGAGAATGAATGAGGCAACGTACTATAACTTTGCATGGGGTACTATACCTTTGCATGGGGTACTATAACTTTGCATACCCCCCCTGAATTGCTGACATACAAATACAAAAAATCGAGATTGAAGCTAGTCTACTAAACTCGGCGCGCGGTAAGGAGACTGGCACCTCGCTGACGCTCGGCAGCAAAAATGGTTTTATCAATGACACGAGTGCAATACCACAGAGTAAATACATATACAGAGCTGTAACTGACCGTTGTATATAAACACTGCGAAAGCTTACGTTTTCGTGTACTCACTTTTTTCAGGCGACCGGGCAAAAAATGATCAACTGCGCGTACTCGGCAAGTTTTACAGCCGCGAGCCGCCATCCAACCAGACGCATGCATCTAGGAACTTGCCGAGCACGCGCACAAAAAAAGTGGGTACACTAGTTACAACTCTGTATAAGTATCTACTCTGTGGAAATACCAAGAATGCCGTATAACTGCGCGAGAGGATGACGACTTTGTATGTTCATATCTTGGGTTCAGTGCACAATAGTTTTAGTCATTATCAACATTGTAGAGATTTATGGCCATTGAAAAAGTCAAGCGAGATCGTATATTATCAAATTACGTACGCAATTGTCTAAACAAAAATATAAACTAACCATACCTTTCACCGAACATACCCTTTGGACGTATCTTTTATCAATAACACTGTGTAGCTTTTATCTTCAAATTTGCATCTTTTATCACGGCATAATTTCCATTTCTGAACCGGAAACAATTTTAAAACGTCAACAATGCTTGTTTCGGCTATATCACTTTGGGAATGCCAGAAATCGTTCCAACGGTCAGAGTGCACATCTATGTTTTTACCTGCTCAATGCCTTTATTTCCTGGTGCTACCGTTGATTCAGTAGATGTATGTACGCCACAGCGGACCTATGTTTTAACAGAAGTATGTATTTTTACCGTAAAAAGACTGTAATTCAGTATAGTCTATTGCACCGTAATTTGCAATTACACTGAGTGCACTTACTGTAAAAGATTACGGTCAAACATATGTAAAATAACAGTTTTCCGCTTTTTAAATACAGTCAATTTTACTGCAAATTACAAAAATTTACTGTAAAAGATTACTGTCCATCACATGTCCAATAACAGATTTCTTTTAAAATACAATCTATTATATTGTAATTTACGATTACAGCATACTTACTGTAAATAATAACAGTACATTATTCGGTAAAAAACAGATATTTTTTAACATATAGATAACCTAAAGAAATAAATATATATTACCTGATATTTTCTATCATTATTTAGGTATAAAGAACGCCTTAGGCAGCATTGATAATTGCGGTATTCCTTGTAATTCTCCGTACAAGGCTCTTGTTTCACTCGCAGATATTATCGAAGACAGTATGGGGGGCTCGTCAGGAGCGGTATGTACAGTATGATGATTTAAACCCAGTGAGCTCTCTATATATCTGGAGTGAGAACTTCAGTCATTCGGCCTATATGAAAAGTGAAGCCAAACATGGCGGACATTGACGTCCAAAATCTATGAAGGTTGTAAACAGTTTTTTATAGCATTTTCCTATCTAATTCTACATTTTTCTAATGGATTGTATCGCTAAACAAGTTATCAGTTTATAAAACCACAGTATTCTTCTTTAAATCGACGTCAAAACACGAAAAACAATAGAAAGGGACTGGCACTGGACGTCAGTTTGTGTTGACCGCGCGGACAAAAACAATAGAAAGGACTGGCACTGGACGTCAATTTCCGCCATCTTTGGCTTCACTTTCAGCAACCAAGTTCTCACTCCAGATATATATATGGAGCTCACTGTTTAAACCTGGTTTACAATGTCAAAGTTTCTGTGATCACTGTAGGAATTTTTTGCGTGGGTAAAATCTGAAGGATTTATCTCAAACTTATTAATAATTCATGAGTAAGTTAGCCAACCATATTACTTTATTTTGCTTACAGGATAACACTGGACCTTGTGAAGTATACTGATCCAATCCTATAGAACTGGATCAAAATTAATTCAATCCTTGAACTGGATCAAAATTAATTCGCCTCACTTGAAGTAGTGATTTATTCGTATGAGATGTCATTTCCAATTCGGACTGGACTTGATTTCAAGTCCTCGCGAGCATTTTGATCCAGTCCATTCTGGTCAACTTGCGCGGACTTCAAATTTAGTCCAGTCCTCATAGTCGGATTTGAAATATTACGTTAAAAATGTTTCAGGGAACTGACTCTGTTAACTCTTTTGAGTATTAAACAATGAGTTAGTTCTCTCAAACATTTCTTACAAATTCTTCAAAACTTGGAATTTACCTATCCGAAATTTCTACTGTGATCTTGGAAATTTTGATATTTTGGGGGCGGCCTTGAATTTATTATTTTGGGGAGCGGCCCATTGAATTTATTCTACTGTGATCTTGGAAATTTTGATATTTTGGGGCCGGCCCATTGAATTTATTTATGACGTTTAACCATTGGCAAGAGAATAGCTAGAACAAGCATATAGAAGTGATTTTTTCAACTACTATCTAAAAACAAAAAGGCTACAAATTCAGTAGGATGAATGATTTATCAAAATCCTGACGTTTTAACGGTTTTTAATGACACATTTCTTTTCAACAGAACCTCAAACATTCTTATACTGCAGCAAACAAGCTTATAATTGACAATACCAATCTCACGAAGGCCAAAATCTGCCATTTTGGGGGTACTGTCTGCCCTCGTGAAAGATTCTAGCCAATTCAAACAACGTGCATGAAAAGCGACTTTTAAAAGTTGTAACTGTAAATTTACCATTATACAAACAACTACAATACTAAAAAGTCGCATTTCGTGGTGCGGAGACTCTCAAACGTGGGCGAGGCAGTACCCAAAAAATGGCGGAAAAATCGGCCGTGAGAAAGGCTAATTGATGAAGCCACAAACTGAACAAAAAGACTGATTTACCACACTTGAATTGTTGTCAAAACGTATCCCATATTTGTAGAATTATTCTTTCAGCCACCCTGCATTTCCTCTCACCACAGACGATTTGAACTTCGCGTGTGTCTAAAACTAAATTTTCTATGCTTTTAGCTATATAGTTTATTCCTACTTGCTGGTGTGGAGCAAATAAAAGATAATTTTAATCCAGTGCAATGGTGTAAAGCTTTTGAATGTGGTATTGAAGCTATTAAAAGGTAAATGTATTGCTTAGATATGATCGTAATTTATTGTCATATTTGCAGATGTTGCAGTAAAATTGTTTTAATATCTTGAATGCTGTTTTGGATTTCGTTCATTTTAGGTATGGTCAAGCTGAAGAGGGTTATAGAACAATGGTACGGACTTAATTTTGCTGAATTTTGTTTCAAATTGTTAGGTCTGAACTACTTGAAACAGAAAAAGTTTAAAACCACTTCAATATTCCTGACCACCTGACGATGTGCCTTTTCTCGAAACATCAAAGGGTGTTTAATCTTTTTTAGGCTCACAAATTATAGCAACTTATTGTATTTGTAAAATATACTGCCTAGTCTGGGCTAATTGTGGGTTTTTTTACAACATTTTACAGCTGGACGCTCTGTGTCCTGCGTCAGCGTCATTGAAAAAAGCTTTGGAAAATCCTATGAATCCTGTAGATGCCTTTCAAGAAGCAGTGAAGGTAGTTGATGAGTTTTAATGGCCATTAATGAACTGGGAATGTAGTAAGGGCCATTCCATTTAATGTCCACCCCCACCCACCCCTACGGATGAATTTTTCTGAAGAGTGACTCCAAAGTCGTTTCTGAGGGGTTAAGCCTGTCGACAGTCTTTGATCTCTGCAATATTTCTGAGGGGTAAGGGGAAAATTTACAAATTTCTGAGGGGTGTTTTGTGTCGGCACTTTGATCTTCTTTTGTTGGGGGGGTGGATATTAAATGAAATGGTCCTAATGCGAATGAAGTTTGAATTACAGTTTCTGACATGTAATTACTTGCTGTGTTTTAATAGGATTTTATCCTTAGGCCAGGGATAGGGAACCGGGATAAAACTCCACCCTATAGGGAACCAGGATAAAACTCAACCTGGACTGAAAACTCTCCATGTCATCAATCCCTAAAACTGAATCGACTAGAGGAGACTGCATACGTTGGACCCAGTACCCCGCTCGGCATTTATAAATAAACATTGCTGCCGTCAAACATGAATTATGCCTTATTCAAGTTTATTACGACTTTAGTTTTTCAAAGAACACTTGTCAGGGTTTTAAAATGTTGTAACATACTCATGGTAGTGATTTATTTAACTTGTTTAATTATGGTAAATCATGGATTGTTGTGTTGCTAGCCTTGAGAGTAATGCCGATTTTGGTATTAATAAATATTACAAGTAATGGCTTATCATGTCCTTACATGGTAATGCTGTACTGTTCTACAGTTTTTTATTGGCATATTAATATCAGAATAGTCTATTAATTTCATATGAGAGGCGAAGGAAATATTAAACTTAATAGTTTATTGAAGTTATACTGTATGTTTTATTGATATAAACGTTATATTGAACTATGTTTGAATCACTAAATAGACTCACAGTTTGAATAATAATTAGCACGGAATCAGTGTAAAAGAAATGGGTATACGAACAATTAATAAACAACCAATCGGAGCCCGATTTTCGCTGGTGTTTCCCAGAGCCTCGGCAAGCCTCCTCCACAGATTAAGATGTGTAACTTCAGTAACTAAAAACGTTGTCCCACAGTCGCCATCTTCCTAGCAAGTGCCGCCTCGCGTGATAATTCGTGTACAGCTTAGGGAAATTTCAGGACACGAAGTCCTATGAAGATACGCATCTGGTATATACTTAATCTGTGCCTTCATAGAGGATTGCAGGCTCAGGGTTCGAGATTGCGCTGTGATGCAATGATTTGTATTCTCTCCCCAGGCTGCCGAGGAAGGCGCACAGAACACGGCCAAAATGCAAGCTCAAGCTGGCCGAGCGAGTTACATTGGATCGAGTGTTTTATCGGAACCAGACCCCGGCGCGGTTGGTGTTGCATTATGGATGAAGGCCATTGGTACAGCTTTGAAATGATGGCGTCGTTACATAAATCCGAATATCACAACATTACATGAAATAGGATGGTCATGACCGAAGCAATCTAGACTGGAATGAACTGAATCAAGTAAGTTGCTAGCCTGCGAATAGGCGTCAACAGTGTTTGCCACGACCAGAAATTGCAGGGGGGAGGGGGGAATGGCCATGTCGTTAAGTGTTCAAAATTTCTCAGCCAAAAATTTTCGCGCGCTTTTTGGGTTTTGCTTTACTTTGGTTTATATGTGACTAAATAAGACTACGTTTACACTGTTTTGACAAAATAAGACTACGTTTACACTGTTTTGACTAAATAAGACTACGTTTACACTGTTTTGACAAAATAAGACTACGTTTACCGGATAGCTTTCCGTAGCGACGTGAAAAAACGCCTATCCGTACCTTTTAGGAACGCTATTTTCAGAGGAATTATTGCAACGGAGAGATGTTGTTTCGCTCAGCTTCTGAAAGTTGTACATTCCGTATCGGATAGGTGCTTTTTTGCGCCGATACGAAAAGCTATCCGGTATAGTGGAAACGTAGCAATTGTATGTTTAAAGTGTTCTTCATAGCTTGGTGCCTTTTGCCTTTTCCTTGCAATTTTGTCAATAAATTTTTATATCTTGAAACAATTTTGTAGTTCGCTTCATTAGTATTCAGTACACATCAGCATGTTTAATTAAGATAAACAAGCTCAGCTTATAAAGGCACAGTTAGCCTTTTGAATGATGGTTTTTAAGGCGCATTTCAGCCGTTTTAATTGAAAAAACTAACTAGGAAAATCAATTATACATAATTCAAGATCAGTAAACTCAATGTTTTTAACATTGCTTATCTTGAATCATGCTTAATTGATTTTCCTAGTTAGTTTTTTCAATTAAAACGGCTGAAATGCGCCTTAAACGCCATCATTCAAAAGGCTGAACTGTGCCTTTAACTAGTTAGTTCACTTGTGGCCGCAATTTTTGATCGTGCATAATGAGCGCCTGTTCGCAGGCTACGAAGTTCCGTTGCGCTACTTTGGGCAAATTTAAAGCCTGGTTTACACTATCAAAGTTTCTGTGGTTACAATAGGAATTTTCGATCAGGTAAATTGTAAGTTTTGAAGGATTTGTAAGAAATGTTTGAGGAAACTGATTCGGTGTAATCTGTTCCCTTAAACATTTCTTACAAATCTTTCAAAACCTAGAATTTACCTGATGCAAAATTTCTACTGTGTTCACTGAAACTTTGATAGTGTAAGCGCTGCCTTGAGTGACAAAATATTGAAATCTTTACTGCAAAAAATCCCTAACTTGACTAAAAAATGTGGGCAAAGTAGTGCACCGGTCCACAGTGACTCGAAATATTGATTAAAATTGATTAAACTTGTGGGCAAATTTTTACTCATTTTTGAAATTTGAAAAAAAATTGAAAATTTACTTCAGAAAAAAATTTACCAACAGTGAACAGCAATTTTGCATAATCCTCGCTCTTTCTACGAATCGTAGTCGTAAGCGTTTTAAATTGCAGTTCCTCGCATAAAAGTTATATTAAGGTATTAAAAACTCGCAGCCTGGGTGAATAAAATTGTCTGCATTTGACAATGAAGAATTCGAATTTAATTTTAATATGATTTTTACAAATGAATAATGAATTCAATTGTATAAATGTTAATAAATGAATACAAATAAGAGAAACCTGCGCCTTGTATTACGACTTTATTATCGGGGAACGGTTAAACGGAGAATTTTAAAGATCGGAGATTTAAGATTTTGGAGAGTTATGTTTGAGCCACGTCCACTTTTTCCATCGACCACACCCAATTTTTTAACTATTCCGATGATTTCAAATTCAACATGGAGAGTTGATTTGCCGTAACACTCTTCCGCCAAAAGGTAAAAAAATACGAGTGCAGGTTAACATTTTCGTAACACTCTGTTGTTATGGTTGCGAAGCAAGACGAGAGTTAAGGTTTGAAAGACTTAGCGATTTTTTAAGGCTACTGTGGCCAAAAAGTCCAAGTTTTGGTTGTCGTGACTCGCGCGTATAGTCATCAAATCTGTCTGGTACTTTGATAGTTCATAAAACACCGTCTAAATTTGCACCCTATATACAAATTCAATACTTTTTAAGCCTTCCATTTTTGTGCACAAGCCATTTTTAAAGAGGTTTTTAGAAACAATCTTCCTGCATTCGAAAATTTACTTTTCAAAATAATTTTAGTGTTAATGATACTAAGCAGACCACAAAATACCCATACTTGCATAACGTTTTCACAGATTTTTCGGAATTTGCAGTTTTTGAACTGTGCATGTTTTTTTATACACCCTGTATAACGAGAAAATCTCCTTTTGATTGAAGTTGAACTGGCAAAGGTGTTCGGTAAGGTTTTCCCGTCGATGTTTTTCAATTTTTGCACACAATTGCTTATTTTTAGTGGTAAAAATACCCTACGTAAAAGCTAAAACCTAAATGAAAAGGTAGGATTGATGCAATTACAGTCCATATTATTATTTTTATTTTGCATGGATCTGGGGGTGCTCTGCCATCTCTGGTGCCGAGTTGTGTCGGTCATGTGTGCCGCCCACCCATTAACTTGCTTCACTATAGCAAAGTCTTGGTTGACTACTGTATTTGAATTGTAATTGTTGTTCACAGTTCGCTTATCATCATGTTATTACTCAAATTACTGTATTTTATTTTGCCTCTAATAATTTTTTGCTTTATCATGAAAAATAGCACCCCCCCCTGCATCCCCTCTGGCCAGGGCTAGGGGGGTGCACACACCCCGCACCCCAGTAAATCCATCCCTGCATAGATGTCCAGAAGAACAAAAGTTTGCTGGTGTTTCTTCGCGGGAGTTTTTCTGAATTTGTTTTTCACTCGTCAAATAACTTCGCTTTTAATCATGAAGTGTTTTGAAAATTTGCTTATTCCGAAAGAGCACTTGCTATAGTTTCTTATGGTAAAACCAGACTTAAAAAATAGTCGGCCGAAAAATTATGAAATTTCTACATGAAATGATGCCGATTTTTCGTACTGAATTCTGTCAATTACCGTGTAGGGGCCTGGGGCATACCTATACATGACGGACTTCAATAGATGATTTCAGCTATCTGGACTAATTTTTTATCTAGACAAGAAAGACGAAATCTATCATTACAGCTTAAAAGAGCATCCTAAATGAATAAAATTGCAAAATTTGGTTGCGAAATGCTGTAAAATACGAAAAATATAGCCGTTTGAAATTAGCCGCAAATTTTGAGTATTTTAGTATTACGTGCGGAAAAATGTACCACTTTCGGCTCAAATGTGGTGCATTTTTCCTCACATAACACTCCGAAAATTTGCTAATTTCACATGGCCATATTTTTCGTATTTTACAACATTTGGCAACCAAATTTGGCAGTTTTACTAATTTAAGGATGTTCTTTTAAGCTATAATGATAGATTTCGTCCTTCTCGTCTGGATCAAAATTTAGTCTGGAATCATCTATTTCCGCCATCTTTCCAATGTCGTGCCAGTTTTTATAGAGTTGACTGCGTAAACACCATTGTAAATGTCCCAAGAGCCTCGTGTTCGTTACTATGGAGATGTTTGCAATCGCCATAATGATCGTGTGATCGGTTCTCGCTAATCTTTAGTAATCTGTACTTATCACAGATCAGTGACCCTGTTTGTATTAGGTGATGTTATTTATTCCTAAGACAACTGCTTAAAGACTACGTTCGCACCTCGCCGGAGACTTTGTGCTGGAACGGTTTGAAAACGGCGCCGAAAAGTCATAATTAACCGTAACCGTTGCGTTCACACGACGCCGGAACGAAATTGTTTGAAAACGTCACTTTTAATTTACCGTAACAATTTTTGCACGGTTTCTAAACGAAGCGAGATGAAAACGGAGCGCTTTGCGGCTTCGTGTGGACACAAACGCCGTTACTTTTTTGTACCGCTTGCAAAACAAGCATCTTGGATCTCAAAACAGTAAATTCGAATACTTTTCGTTTAAATTTCTTCGCTCTATTTGAAATATTTTGCGTTTACATTAGTGCTAATTTAATTTGTGAACAATCTGTAACGTACGCATGAATACGTGCACGTAATATTTTTACCGGCATTATTTCGGCAGTGTGAACTAGTCTAAGAATATTCTGCGGAAATATGCATAATCTAATTGGTTTTGTCCTTTTGAATTGTCCATGATGATGTTCAAAATAATCTATTATGTGAAATGTGAATATGTCTTAATACACGAGCGGAGTTCGTTAAAAATTTTAGTTTTCAAAAAATTAGCCGAATTTTTAAAATACCTCTCAAAGAAACTAGGTTTTGTATATACGTGTCATGGTTTCTTTATTTGTTTCCACAAAATACATTGATTGAGTTATCAGATTATAAAGTTGTATATCCTTGACCTTGTTAATATTATCACACAAAATTGCATTTTAATTAGAAGTAAAATATGTATATTGTGTTGTTCTACAACATCAAATTCCTGGAATCTCTGGTAATTTCATTTCGTATAATAACAAGAATATATTATATATAATATTTTCAGTACATCTTTATACATATTTCAAACACTCATTAATAATTCATAAGCTTATTGCCAAATCATGTCAACCATAATATGTCACGTGCAGTGGCTTTAAACCTGATAAAACACTCCTAATTAGTATCCTTTATATAAAGAATACTAATAAGGTAGTATCTATTGTATTCGTGTCCTCATTAGTATTTTTTATATAAACAATACTAATAAGGCAGTATATCTATTGAATTTGTAGTCGTGTTTGAAGCCGTTTAATAAACTCGCAGGTCGTGTTTTATTAGGTCTAGAGCCACTCGCGCGCAGCGCTCGTATCTTTAAACCTAATAAAACACTCCTGCTCGTTTATTAAACAGTACTTAAAAAATTCATTAATAATTCACGAGGAAAATACAAAAGAAATGAATGTTTAATCGATGTTTGTAAATTGGATAAAGATTTGTCCTGCTTTACATAAACTTTTACATAAACTTCAGCTTTGATTTTCTCGGCATAGACAATGTTTATTTTTGAAATTACTTCGCCAATGAACTCATAAGATGGGTCATTTTTTAAGTACAATAATATGTTTGATAAACATGTCATGGAGGTTCTATATATACGTCACAAGTACTAGATAAAACATTTGCATCCGATTTGTATCTGATATACAAACTCTCGCCTTCGGCTCGAGTTTGTATAGCAGATACAGATCGGCTGCTCATGTTTTATCTAGTACTTGTGACGTATATATAGAACCTCCATGACATGTTTATCAAACATACTGAGTCTGAAATACCTCGAAAACGAAGCAACAGAAAGAAAACTGCAAGAGGATTTATACTCTATAGTTATTTTAAATAAGACAGTAAAAGTACTCGTTTCATTTTTACTTTAATGACGTTATTGACCTCGATTGACTTGGGGTTAACGTAAGTGTTATCAAAAACGTCGCTTTAGCATGCTAATAAGCTGTAAGTGGGTCAAAGGATTTATGTAAAGGGTTAAAACATCATGTCATCAGCTACGAAGTTCGAATAACATGTCAATTATATTCTTCGCAGCTGCTTATCGCTTAAGGCCATGTTACACGGTTGCAATTTTTCTTGCAACTTGCAATGCAATTCTATATTCTTGAGAGATGTAAAATTGCCAAATGCGAGTCTTCATTACACTCCGCTGATGTTTTCTCAACATATCGAACATTCTTCACTGACTTCACCAATTAACATCTCTCAAGAGTAGAATTGCATTGCAAGTTGCAAGAAAAATTGCACCATGTAACATGGCCTTTAAATACACCGTGGTGGTGAAACGTGTTTTATTTTGGGTGGAGGACGGCTAATTTTCGGTTAATTTGGGTACCGTATAGTTTTCAGCTATAGTAGTACGGCCGTGACTTCATTGGCGCGATTGCTTGTTCCATGCATAAATTAAATCCTCAGTTTATAGGATTAAATTTATTTTAAATTTGGCATCGGATAATAAATTCGTTCGCTTTATCGAAATTTGAAATTCTATAACTAGAATATTGTATCGTTTATACATTGTTCTAGTTTTTATAGCTTTTTATTGTCCGAGCTGTCGAAATACAATATATGTGATTTTGAATGATGTGAATGGTTAATGTAAGTAGTAGTATGCGTGGTGAAACCTTGGCCTTGGTGAAACCTTGGCCTTGGTGAAACCGGAATTTTACATTTTCGTGGTCACAACAAATTTGGGCATAAAAATGTTAAGATTTACCCAAACACTAACTGTTTATACGTATTTTCAATCGCTAGAACATGGCGAGTTTAAATATGTTTGAATGAATTTCAAACGTTATGATCGATTATCTGTTATAATACCAATATATGACTATAATTCATGCCTTATTCATCAGCCATTTAATTAAAAACAGTACATGTTAATCGATCGTAACTACAAGTATAAAATCCATTAAAGTTCGGAGAACTTATTTAGAAACCATTAAATCTGTGTAAGTAAATAATATTAATCTTCACTGAAAAACTCGATAATTTATTCTACAATGGAAACCACTATATATAAAAGCGTTTGCACATGACGTCACAGCCGCCATGTTGGTGTTCCAATTCAAAATTTTAATTAGACTCTTTTGTCTGGAACACCAACATGGCCGCCATAGCTTTGTTGAGTTGGTCCCTGGGAAATAAGTGCAAACGCCCTATTGTGTCGATGGTTTTATATCTGATAAAACGTCATAAAAGTTTACATAAACCTTAGCTTTGATTTTTTTGGCTTAGACAACGATTTTCATTATATTATCGCAGTCAATTAATTACTTATCATTTGAGTCAAGTTTTCATGCAACCGTTAGAAGACCTCAGGCGTCAAAACTTATATCAAAATGTATATTTTCTTTAGGCCTTTGGCTTTGGACGTATTTCTTTTTGGCATTGAATTTCTCTTTTCGGCACTGTATTTTGATAAAATTGCATTGCCACTGCTCACTTAGCCAATCCAAATTGAGTTGGGTTTTTTCTATGTATATTATTATTAAAAAAACTTATCAGATTATAGCAGCAGACGGATACATATCAAACCTGTTAAAATAATTGAAAGTTGAATTTGCATCAATATTCAAATTAACTTGTGTTTCTGTCTGCAAGAACATCCTCCCTCATGTTTAAATATCTTTACGGTTTATATATACTACTTGGGTTTTGGGCTCGGCACCCATGTTGCATTTAATAAAACAAGGCTAAGGAGAAAAGATCCTCGGATAGAAGACAAAAAATACATAAATATATGTATATAAATATGTACATGAATATAGTGATTGTTTACTGTTCAGAGTGATACATCTTAGATAAATATTTTGACTAGACAGGCAATTTACTGGCCTTCAAGATAACCGCTGATTGCGGTCTGCATGTGGAAATGAACGAATTACGCATGCTCGATGTAGATTACCTCTGGAAATCATTCACTGAGCACGCCAGCACGGCACGGCTATCTTCGTCAGCAGCTTCAATCTATGGAGCACCAGTGTCAATTTTCATTCACGGATTTTGGGCACGGGTACCCATATTTAGGGTGCCGTGCGCAAAACGCTTGTCGTGTAAACTGGCCTTAAAACTACCTTTATTTATACCGAATTTAAGCGGTATAGTTCTATTATATAGTTACCTCGGCTAGGAAGCTATATGTTTTCACTTGGGGTTTTATGCGGGGCTAATGGAAATAGGCCAAGGACAAATCCATTAAATTTTGGTTCAATTTGGATGAAAAATGAATGGGAAATTAGCAAAAGTGACTTGCCTTGCCGCAAAGAATGAGTCGGATAATAATTAGCCCATTGTATAATTTGTGCATGATACTTGACTTAATTTCTTCTCTTTATGAAGGTCCAGTAATGACCATTCCGTGTTTCTACAGGAGGAAACCAGGGCACCGCCTTGGTGTAGCCAAGGGGAGGGGTGGAGCTCTGTCCCTCTCCCCCTCCCAGTATCTCCAAAACTGTTCTAATGCATCTTTCCTGGTTATGATTCAGAACTCGGAATGCAGAATATGTTCGCTTTGCTCCTCCAAGTCAAGACTGTCGCTATGCTGGTGTACCCGAGGAAATTATTTGCGGACTCGTTGTCGCATGCGAAAATGCTATTGAGGGAAATTGTTATCTGGAAACAGCTGCTTAAATTATGACTGATGCGAAACTGTCGCAGAGGCGAAAGAGTTATCACTAACAGCTGTGGTACTGAATAAATATGTAAATGGCAGACCTGTTGAGATGTTGTGAATGAAATCAAATTTAATATGCAAGATCCTCTTTTGGAATGATCTTCGTTTAAGCCTAGTTTCCATATGATATGGTCGTAAAAATAGGGTCACGATCTTTCTCAACGGCCAGTTTATAATAGTTTATACCTAGCTGTAAACCACATATAAATAATAAGTATTCTCTAAATATAATCACTCCGCGTATTTTCAGTTCTAAAATGTTGTATTTCGACTGATGAGAAAGATCGTGACTCAATCTTTACGATCGTTACGACCTTATGGAAACAAGACTTTAGGAGAGACCTCCTAGTCAGACTAAAACTACATTCAGAGATTTCTTGCTCAGATGTACAACATGCACACATCAACACGCATGCCGAAAAGATGGCTTATAGTGACATGAGCACTGCAGATATTTATCGCTTCTATATAGATCAGTTTTTCTTGTTGTTACTCCCAGCGTTAAGCTACTCAACAGCCGCAAGGATCGTTGATAAGACATTTGCATTTCCCCTACATTCTCGCCTGAGCTCCTGATAACATGAGTGACATGTTTTTGTCGTTGATAGGACCACTCTGAATAGATAAAGGTGTCTAGTATCTATTTCACGTGAAGAAACTATGGATTCCCATTGGCTAGTTCATTCAAGCATCTTAGCGGCATAGTACAAAACATGGACTGGACCCATGGACTGGACCCAAAATTGGACTCAAAATTGGACCCAAAATTGGACTCAAAATTGGACCCAAAATTTTGCCCAAAAATCCATTATTTTTTTTGGAGAGAAACAACCCTCAGAATATCGTGCTTTGATTTAATTTGTATAGGCAAAAAACTTCACGTTCCATCACTTTTCCTTGACCTATCTAGCTATTTGTCTTCCAAAATTCTATATTCTATTTTCTAAACGCTATCTAGGGTATCTCGTAAATAATAAACCTTGCGCAAAGATATTTCATAAAGGCAAATAGCTAGATAGGTCAAGGAAAAGTGATGGAACGTGAAGTTTTCTGCCTATACAAATTAAATAAAAGCACGATATTCTGAGGGTTGTTTCTCTCCGATAAAATAATGAATTTTTGGGCAAAATTTTGGCTAAAATTTTGAGTCCAATTTTGGGTCCAATTTTGAGTCCAATTTTGAGTCCAATTTTGGGTCCAGTCCATGGGTCCAGTCCATGGGTCCAGTCCATGTTTTGTACTATGCCCATCTTAGCACTAACTGGCAACATCCATGAGACGTTTAGAATTTTTCCTCGCAAGGTGAAAAATATCAAACACGATAGATATTTTCCTCAAGGCCTCGAAAGGTCAAATCCTTACGAAAACTATCCGCACACGAGAGCAACATGCTAAGCTAGCTGCCACGCGAGGCTGGTTTCTCTTGTATGCTACTAAAATAGTCGTCTGAAGTAGTTTCGTTCGGTTTTTCGAGAAAAATATAACCGTATTCCATGAAAATTTGTAAAAAAGTTGTACAGCAAGTATACACATGCAACATTCAATGAAAATTTGTAAAAAAAGGAGTTTATCTGTTATTAAAATCAAAGCTTTAAATTCCACGTTTCAGCTATTAGATTTTATCACTTTATCCTCGGGCTTTTTAATCAGATACCAATTTAAAATATTTTAATTTCGCATGTATCGTACAAAAAATGAGGAAATTTCAAACAAAGGACCTCATTCTTTTCCTGACGCAAATGAAACGCACGAAGTGAAAAAAATATAATCAGATCATCAACGCAAAGCTATAAGCTAGCAATGAGCAACGTATAAGGAATTACATTCGTTGACAGATTTTAATACTTTCATTAATTCAATCACTGTCAGTTCGTAAGCCCGAATAAGTTACGATTTAATGTGGGTTTGTTAACCCAGTGTTTAGGCGTTAGGCCTCCTTCGATGGGAGGGGGAGGTGTGATGTATAGTTTTGCCGAGTCATTATCTTGGTCTGAATTAGCCTATATGGCTAGCTATGTACACGCGCATGATTTACTAATCTTTGGTTAACAGTGCTTATTTTTCACATTACTCGGTATCCTTTGTTCTTTAGAGAAAATACATCCCCTGCCAGTTAAGTATGCGAAAAGCTGGGGGCGGCTTTTGATTTCAACATGGGAGAGCGAGGCTGAAAACAATACCCAAAGCAATAGATTAATAATACCCTGTAATATTCGAGGTAATATTCCCCTCTATATTCATCATTCTTTCTCTTTTTCCTTTTTGAACAGAAGTGATCAGTATTTGGGACTCGTTTTATTAAATGGCTTTCATAACGAATTTCTTTCTATTATGTCTCCTAAAATGCAACCTCGCCGATGTGAAAAATAAGTACGCTATCTTGAGGCACCTCGGGGATATGTGTTTATTCACCTCGGCGCGAATAAATCACATACCCCTTAAGGCGGTTTTCCACTAGGCGAAATTTTTCGACCGAATCGAAATTTCTCTTTGTTTCATGAGCTCTCAAGCAGAACTAATTGTAAAAAGACAAAGAGAAATTTCGTTTCGGTCGAAAAATTCCGCCTCGTGGAATCCGGCCTTAAGGGACCGGTCATAAAGTAACTGCTAGGGTGGGCTGGAGTGATTTGGGATGGGCCATGGAAAATCTTTGGGCAGTTTCGATGGGCCGCCAATTTTTTTATATGACCACGGTTGGGCCACCAAACAAAAACCCGTACATGTCTCCTTCAAAAAATAAAGATATTAATAATAAAAGTAAACAAAACTATCCAAATTATCAAATGCAAATGATGCTATTATTGAAGCCAGTACTTTGTTTTATACAACAACAAGAAATGGTCGAATCACAGCAAATACAACCAACTGGAGAGCAGCTCAGTATCGTAATTTGTGATGAATGTGTTGGTCAAGCTTGGTGGAATTATGTATGTCAATACAGTGCCGGTATATATTTACAATGTTCATACCTGCAAGTTTTTTTATTATAAAAGTGTATTTTCCCAATTTAGATTGGGTGGGTCATGACAATTTTTTTGTAAGATAGATGGGCTTTGAAATTTTTATCTAAATCCTAAGATGGGTCACCAAACTTGTTGGCAAAATTTGTGATTTACCTCCAGCCCACCCTAGACGTTATTTTATGACCAGTCCCTTATTGCCTCAAAATAACCTTCATACATACGCGGATTATACGCAAACGTCTCCACCCTCGCAATAACATATATGTCAGATATGTTGACTATACTCGACTGTTTTTAACCTGCACGTGCAGAGATCAGATTTTGAAATTTAGAATCTCCGAAATACATATTTTCTCCGTTTTGGGGAAGATTTCAAATGACTACATCAACGATTGAAGTGATTCTAACCACCCACAACATCTGTTTCCAGCCGCTCGTCTGCATTGATATTGGCTGTTGGGCTGCTTTGAATTTTTGAATGACCCGCTACGACTCGATACATTTTCAAAATATCTATATTCACCTGACTTTTTGAAGTAATAAGTTTTATATTTAAATTGACGTTTGGTTTTAATTCAATGCAGCAACATGGGGCTGGACGCAAACAAAATTTTAAAACTTGCGCGATATATCCCCAAATGCAAATACGATCGAATTACTTGCGATTGATCGTGCATGTGCCTTAAAAACTACAAACCCTGTTTTACACTTTCCAAATATAAGTAACGATTTAATCGCGTTTCTTAAAATTAAAACTTCGTTTTGCAGAAACTCTTTGTGCAGACAAACCTTGCCGTCCTTCGGTCGACAAACAATACTCAATATAGACATTCTTCGTTAATTGCACAGCTTCAAGCTTGCATATATTTATTGTGTTAAATAGAAATTCCTTGGTTTCAATCTATACTACAAGTTATTAGTTCTTAGTTTATCGCAGTTCGAATTATTGTAGAAAAATTGCACAGGGCCTATACATAATACATGCAGCAATATTTTACACCGACTCTTTCTGCGGGCACGTCTGTCGTCGGTCGTCCGTCTGGTGAAACAACTGAGTCAAGCCTCTGTGCGTGGGCAAAGCAGGTCATCGTAGAATTACAAATATATTATACAGATTCTTTATGCAGGTACCTTGTCCGTCTTTCGTTCGAGCCTGCCAACAGCGTCCCTTTGGAAACGATTGTGGCGCGTAGTAAAAGTTTTAATATACTTTCGTCTTCGGTAATTTCGACGGGAAATTTATGATTGTGATCGGCAATCCTCACATTGGCGCCATTTCTCATTAAGTATCTGACAATCTCCAAATATCCTTCGCTCGCGGCGTAGTGTAGGGCAGTCCATCCACCTCGTCCTCGCTTATTGCAGTCAGCGCCGAGCGAGAGGAGCAATTTCAATCCCTCTAGGTTGCCATCCAGCGCGCATTGTTGCAACGCGTTCAACCCAGACGCATTAAGTTCGTCTATGTCGAAATGTTCGGTAGCCTCCTTGAGTTTTTCGAACGTCTTCGTTCGGTCCAACGAATTTGCGTATTCCCATACCAAAAGATCAATGGGCGAGCTTCGGACACGTTTCACTTTTTTGTGACGAGCTTCGTGTTGCTTTTCTGCTATATTTGATTCAACACGCGTTGACATCATGAAATTTTGAATATCAATTGCTTTTGAGACCGGCCACCTGCGATCTTGTATATTAAATTCGGTTTTAGAATTTGCCCTTTTTTCCTCAATTAATAATTCTCGTTGTTTGTTGAACTTTTTACAAACCGCTGTGAATATCAAAGTTGTTTTTCTTTACTCAACCTTTCGCGTGCAAGGCTGCACGATATAAACACTTGTGCAGCAAAACAAAATGTTGTCGCTTCTTATATGAGCACTTTATTTCTGTCTACGTCACACACTGATCCGCCATTCAGATAACGGAAACTATCAGGCTGGCACTAGACCAGGCTCGTAGCCGATGAAAGATCAATTATGTCACCTCATTTGAGAAACTTTTCTCGTTAAACCTACATGAGCGCTATTAAATCACTTCCTTTGTGTGTTTTTCTCGCTATTAGCCTTTCGCTTATTAGGACATTATTTTGAAACAATAATTTGAATAAACATTAAAAGTGAAAAGGCTCTTCCGAGTGCTGCAATTTCCGAATGCGAAAGGCTACAGGTAATCTTTTTTTCAAAAACATAAAGAGTAATATATTAACGATTATTATTAATTTGTCACAATTTTGTTACCGTCTTTGAAAACATACAGAAAGGCGGCTTTCGAAGAGGATTCAAATTTCCCTGCTTGTGAAATTTGCAACAGAATTCCAATCACACTCTAAGAATCATAAGAATGTTCTAAATGTTATCCCGAAAAAATCTGCACCAAGACTTGAGTGGTTTCTGATAAGCTTGTGACAAGTTGTCAAAGACAAAGGTTTTATATCTTCTGACTCTGTGACTGTGTTGATAAATTAGTTGCTAACTAACTTGCACTTGTAGTTGTAGTTCGCCACCAAATTTCGCAGATTTGTGATAGCTTGTTGTCCAGCTGTAGTACTAAGATATGACTAAATAGTACAAAATGTTGACAAAATCAAAAGTGTATGAATTTTTGTGTATAAAAATATGAAATTTTGTGTATAAAAATAAAATTCATAACTCGTCCAAACAACGACACCTAAAAATATATAAAGAAACCCAGTTCAGTTGAAGGAAATCTTCCATCTTCAAATTTGAAAATACGAATTAAACAAGACGATTAAGTTTTTGAGACAGTCTCATAGTCATTCTCATAGTCAAACACATTTTGTTTTAAATTCATACTGAATGCTCAAGATGACATTTTGAATCCAAATTTTATTTATTTTGTTTGGGTTTTTTTTACTGCAGTGTTTTGACGACGATATAGGCATCGTGATAAAAAGAAATATAGATTCTAAACACCCACACACATTTATCTGATGAGGGAGTTTATTTATTCGGATACAAAAAACTTGTTAGCAAAAATGCGAGACAGCTGCCCCCTTCCCCTCATAAAAATAGCAGTTGAGCAAATTTTAAACGTAAGCTGGGCAAAAAGATGCAGGAAAAGCAAGGAATAGGATAGAGAGTTCTAACAGCAGTGTAATTTCATTGGAAAATTTACACTGTAATTTATGTAGTGCAAATTAGCAAAGCACGAGCAGAGCCTGGGAATGAGGCAGAAAAATCAACATGGCGGCACGGATATTAGCAATGTAAATTTTCGACGCTTTTTGTACACTTTTAATAAAAATTTAGCAACTTAAATACAAAGAGCACACAGACTGAAAAATCTTTGCTAACAAGCATTGAAAACAATGCTTATAAACAGCGCAGGTAACTGACTACACAGGTGTTATCGAAGATTGCAATTTTTTCATACATATCATTAATAAGCATGGTTTCTCGTCCAATTTGGAAAACATACGTGGGTTTTTCAAAGACGTCGTCGACGTCGGTCAAATTGCAACTGCCTGAAAAATAAGAGAACTTCGAGACGTCGCTCGAAATGTCGAAATTCGCCTTGTTTTCGAAGCTTTCACAGCAGTAAAGGTCATGTTACAAACGTCTATTTTTTACTGCAACAGTTGAATTTTTCGACATTGAATGATCTCATATAGACTATCCGCCCGTGTTAATTAAAAAGTTGTCGCACGGAAACATTTTGAGCATGGCCCACTGTGATTTATTCTGCCGAAATATCTCATTATAATTTCTTTAATTTTTCATTTCTTAAGGGTTATAGGACTTAGGTATAAAAAACGGTCCAGGCCATTGCCAAAATTTATAGATAACAATAACATGAATGGCTCTGTAACCGAAATTGCGCTGGTAATTAAAGTCTGATTTGAAAGTGAACAGCGAAAGAAAATGACACACGTCTGCAATGCCAATATATTAATGTGATATTATTACAGTTCATGCATTTAAATGATGTCTAATCTGCACTAAAAATTGCGACCCCCAAATGAGACAATCACTCTCATGAGACATAAGTTATGTCTTATGAATAAAGCCTACGCAAACGGATGTCCAGTCTAGATCCAATTCAGTTCCAGCCCACATTTTCCCGCTTCCTCATTTCTAGCCATTATTTTTTTGCACAAATCTTACTTTGAACTGCAAACTTAATTTAAAGAACATCCCTGAGGTTTTTTTGTCGTTTTCTTTTTATTTATTAGCTTCGTCAATAATAAGTCATTACGGAACATATATATTAATTTATCTGCATGGCAGAGTGTCCTCAACAGCGGTTAACCAACTAATGTGGTCAAAATAAAACGTAATTACGGAATTACGTAAATTAACAAATATTAACTATAAGCATATAGGCCACAGCTACATGTACTACCTACACTATAAAAAATCAATAAAATAGACAAAATCTCCTTCCCTCCCTCCCTGAACAATGTTGGTCATATAGAGTCTAAAAAATATTGTGTTCAATAGTTCATCGATGACAGAGAGCACTATATATGTGTAGGTTTCTTACTCGTCTTAATCAACATAGTAGGGGAGAATACTGATTAATTAAATTATTAATCATACTGGATGTTTTATTTGTTTTTGCCAGGATTGTACATACAATATACAATGTCAGCATTCATGTTTCAATAACAACACTGTCAACGCGATATTGGATATGACAAGCTACGATGACACATTTAGGAAAACTGTTTAAAGGTTTGAGGGTTAATTTTTTAGACAATCACTAATGCTTAGCGATGTATTAATATAGTTATGGTTAAATAATACTTAAGTGAAGTTCATCTGCTGGTGTATTCCATTGACAGTTAAAACACAACACTCTGCTTTCAAAAGCTCTGTTTGGCTTTGTAAACTAGGTTAAAGTTGCATAATTACCTGTCATTTTCGGTCATATTAGACTGAATTAGGCCTACTGTATAGTGATAGGGACTCCTAAAGGCTAAAACCTGCCCGCACACGAGAGAACTAGCTCAGCTAACCGCCTCGCTGATCAGCATGTTTCTCTCTAGTTTTTGTGAGGGTTTAACGTCTCGAGGCCATGAGGAATATATCTATCGTATTTGCTATTTTTCACCTTAATTGCGAGGAAAAAATCTCAGCGGATGCCGCAAGCTTAGTGCTGAGCTGCTAGTCAGCCAATGAGAACACGTAGTTTCTTCACGTGACTTTGGTTAAAATGGCGACAATGGGGGGAGGATGCAAACGATCTTAATATATCAATGATGTTCCTGTTGAATAGTTCGTGTGCGATGAAAATGAATAGTTGAACCAGCCGCCACGCGAGACGGTTTCCTCGGCAATTTTCTCTCGTGTGCAGTAGGCAGTTACGAGACTTGCAACGAAAGCAGTTTTGATAAAACTGACTCTATCGAACTAGAGCTATCTATATCTTGTAAACGTTAGATATGCTTCGCTTTTGCTTTGGTCGGTACCCATGTCATATGAGGGGGAAAAATTGGTGGCCGGACAAAAATTTGCGCCGGCCCCCATGCAAGGCAATATTGGTGGGAATTGCACGACCAATATGTACTGACCAAAGATTTTCCCGTCGTAAGCTTTAATAACTTAAACCCACAATTTATGTCGAGAAGGGAGGGGGAGGGGTGCTAGACATTTTAAAGTATAATCTGCCCCTCTATCTATATGAATATAGGCTTTATGACTGGTTGATCGTGAAAATGAAGTCACTATAGAAATCATAATGTTTGTGATGTTACTCTGAGTGTATATCCACACCGGGCGAGCTTGAAAAATATACCCGGCCACGGTGGGAATCGAACCTACGACCTTTGCCTGGAATACTAGCCCAATGCTCTGCCAACTGAGCTACGCGATCAGGTCGGTTCGAGTGAGTGATATTTTGGAACAGAATCTAGTTCCTTCGATACCAATGTAATCTAGTAATATGATTTTTTCATATTCATATTACTATAGATTACATTGGTATCGAAGGAACTAGATTCTGTTCCGAAATATCACTTACTCGAACCGACCTGACCGCGTAGCTGAGTTGGCAGAGCATTCGGCTAATATTCCAAAGGTCGTAGGTTCGCGCGATTCCCACCGTGGCCGGGCATATTTTTCAAGCTCGCCCGCGGTGTGGATATACACTCAGAGTAACATCACAAACATCATATTCACCTGAGTACACAACAACCAACACAGAAAAATATTATAGAAATCATGGTTCTAAACTAAAGGGCGAATGGCATAAACACTGTTCACGTTTGTTTCAGAAATGCAATTATCATAGAACGTGTTCACATTAGATATCCGGGCGGACACGTATATATTTTTTATTATGTTTTCTTTTGTGACTATAATAAACGTACTTCATGTTAGATCTTAATTAAGCTTGTTAAAATCGTGACACAGCTTGCTGTGATAGTGACTTGCAAAAGTATAAACATTGCTTTGTGGTCATGCATGGGATCAGCACCTCCTTATAAAAAGTTTTATAATCTTAACACAATACTTGGACTGTAAAGAATGAAAATTGGTCCGGAAACAATTATACATTTAAGCATAGGATGTATATGAGATCAATGATTTGGCATGAGTTCTGCCTTTTCTCTAACTCTATAATTACTCTTCAATAGTGCATTCAGTCACGAACTAGTTGTTGAAATGTTCACAGACGGTACAGAAAATACGTGACGCTTTTTTGGCCCATTTTGTACTCCCTGGCGAAAGTTACGTGACCTTGGGCGATATCCCCCCACACACACAAACACACCAGGCGGTGGGGTATCATCGAGTGTGAAGAGGTTGTTGATGACAAAAAGTTTGGTGGGGTGTCGTATGTAATAGTAGGGGGCATGGGGGTATTCTTCCCAAGAACATTTTTGTATATTCCACCTCCAGGACTGTATTTCGTGCGTTTTCTGAAACAGATTTTTGGCTGTACAGGGTGTCTAAAAAAAACGCTATGGAAATTATTCAACAGGCTGTCGTGCATCATCGACTTTGCTGAACAATTCAATTTTTACATACATTACAATCTGTTTATTTCAATAAAAATATAATCTGTTATTGTCAGACTCTTCTTTTTATAGTCGGTTCACAACAATATGAATTATGTTAATATAGCAGAACCAAAACAATTCGCATGCACTTGCCCAAAAACATTAATACAAACCATATATATATATAAAACATGAGCAGCAGTGTGTTATCAGATATAAAGATACGAGGCGAAGCCGAGTATCTTTAAGGACAGACCATTAGAAAAGTGATGGGGGCGGCAGCAATACCAAAAACAAATTATTTCCAGAAAAAAATTAGGGAAAAAAATCTTCCCAGGCATAGTGCAAAAAAAAATTCCTTCCTTGGAAGATAGGCCTATAAATTTTAATTTAAAAAAAATATTTCCAGCCATCAAGTGAGAAAAAAAAATTTCTTGTATAGGCGTACAAAAAAATATATATTGCCTCTTAAATCCCCC
>CACRXK020002797.1:0-24466 GCA_902702795.2 Paramuricea clavata
TTTGCGTGGGACGCGTGGATTAATTTTCCGTTTTTTCTCCCTCGCGTGCCATCCCACGTGTACAAACCAAAGCGTCTGGGTACGAGGCAGAGAAAACGTGATCTTGTTTTGACTTCAAACTTCACATGATTTTGCTGGAAACATTTGACGGTTTACAATTATTTTTCCCACGAAAATGTAACAAAGTTAGTACAAACATTGCAAACCGCAATACTGAATTTGTCCACTATAAACGCAAAATATAAGGCCTGTTTCATATTTCGAATTTAATTCAGACGAATTTAATCACAGATTTAGTGTTTGCAAGCTAATCCACTCCCAATATGAATGTGTTTCTAAATTTGAAATATTGACAGTTGCCTGTCAATATTTCAAATCCAAATTTCAAGTCCAAACAAATCATGTTTGACAGCCAATTGGACGCGTTCTCTCATGACATGTTTCTGCTTAGTTGCAATCGACGGTATATTGTTCATGTGCTTCGAAATGCTTCGAAATTGCTTCGAACTTCGAAGGCTCGAAGCCTCTTCAAAAATCATAATTAAGAATTTTTTGATGAATCGCCGCTGACTGATATAGCAGCAGTCCATATGCAAATCCCGGGCGTTTGTCCCCGGGGTTAATTTTCAAAATACAAATGTAGGCCAAATCCCCGGTCTCCAGGGCGTGATTTTAAAACAAATTCTGTGCCATGCCCGGGGGTTGCCCGTGAGTTGCCCAGGGGTTGACCCCCCGGGAAAGCCGCTGATACCTGCATAATTAATTCCTATATGAAAAGCAAAACAGCAAGGACAGAATTTTGTATGGACTTCAGACCTCAAAGAACATAGTCTGAGCTCTACATCTACCGGTACAGTGGAACTATGACATAAACCCATTGAGCATCAGCGCTCACCCCTTGATGAGTATAAATTAATCTGGCATTAGACAGAGTAAAATAATAAACGCTACTAACTCTTGACGAAGGGCCTTCTCTCGAAACGTCGAGTTTCTGCTTATTTTTTAAGGTAGTAATATATAACCACTCAGCACAGAATTTTTAAAATAATAAATTATACCTTCAAAATTTGCCCTCCATCAGGATAACGACCCAATATATTTACAATATGATCAGTTAGCGGGGGTTCTTTCTGACCAAATGGTTTCTTAATACCGGTATCTGAAAAAGGGTAAAGATAATTTAATATTGTTTATAATTGCAGTCTTTGTAATTCTTTGAAGAAAACATTATGTCTTTTCATTCTATGTAATTATAGAATATGGAAATAATAATGATTTATAATGACAATATTTCCACAAGGTGGCTCTTAACCTGCCATAACTAAATAAATACATTATATAATAATTATTGTTATATATATTATAGTTTAAGTGTCAAAGTTCAATTTTTCTGTTTGCCAATTGGTCAAACCCTATTCACATGCCGGTCCACACAAAGTCATGTTTACTGCATGCTTTGGCAAGGATCGAGGCAACCGGTCAACAATGAAACATTTATAATTTATTGACTGGTCAACAATAGAATGGGTGCATTAATGCACATGCGTGTCAACCATGAAGTTCCAAAGTTCATTTTTTAAACGTTTCATTAAACATTTACGGCATTCCATTTATCCAGTTTTGGTTCTATATAACAAAACACTCATTTTTTCTGATCAATAAATAGGAGCTCATCCATTTCATGAGAAGATGCTAATAAGTTAAACAAATTAAAGCTTAGTGCCCAGGCCTCTTATGGTGAGAGCCAACTGAGCTATAAATGTTAGTGGATGTTTTATATTATGCGCACTAATCAAGACTTCGGGAAAGCAGTGTGTTTTGTGGCCCCTCAACCGCCATTGTTGCCCTCGATTACCTCGGTCAACAACCTCGGTTATATTTGCAAGGGGAGTATTAAAAAGGGCGGCAGCTGAATCCTAAAAGGCCCCTTTTCTAAGGGATTACACTCTCATATAAGCACTATAGCTAGAAGGGAAGTTATGTAAACAAATAACTAGAATTGAGAGATGTGTACCATACTAAAAGTCTAAATCTTGGGTTGATAATGGGGATGTGCCAGATAGTGTTTTGCTGGATACTAGATCATACTGAATAGTAGTATACCAGATAATAATCAGATGCTAATTGTAATACTCACTAAAGTTTTCCCATATTTATTGCCCATTACTTTACTAATTCACTATGTGCCTATCTGTTTATAATAAACAATATTTATAAGCATAAATATCGGGCTAGTAGTATACCAGATAATAATCAGATGCTAATTGTAATACTCACTAAAGTTTTCCCATATTTATTGCTCATTACTTTACTAATTCACTATGTGCCTATCTGTTTATAATAAACAATATTTATAAGCATAAATATCGGGCAGCAAACTGAGCAAAGAGCAGGTTTCATACAGCATTTCCAGTAATTGTTCCTCACTTAATTCTTCTCCCACAATTTCTTATTAAACGCACAAAAAAGATAAGAAAACACTTTCTCGGTTTCATAGTTGTAATACGTGATTCCTTGAATATTTACCTTTACCAAGTGGGCGTACGAGATTTCGAAATCGCTTGATTTCCGGAGCTGATTTCTGTTGATTTCAATACTGATTTCAAGATTTCCTAAAATTCTGTCTGGAGCAATTTGAAATCAGAATATCTCGAAAACTATGAAATATAGTCGCAAAAACGACGCAATTTCCCCCAATATTCAAGCCTTTCGCTGGCACTTTTGTACTTTAATTCTGATTTCGAAATCATCTGCGAGATTTCTGCCTGGGACCCTCGCCTTTATAAATATGCAAGAATTTACTGTAAGCGATATTTACTGTATAAGCGATATTTTTTGCAAAAATATGTAAAAATAGCTAATTATAAATACATACATTGTAACTATACTATAATATACACAATGTAAAAGTGTATTGAGAACTGAGAAGTTTAAGTAATCATTCAAAAAGCTGACCAAACAAACATACCAGCAGGTTCCGCCATTGTTTAGTTTTGGAAAGACGAAGACGATTGCATGTCTTCACTCTTCTGTAGTCTGTAGAAAACGTCTCCCGGTGTATCGACAGAACAGCTTACATATTTTCAAAATTCCTGCGAAGTGACCAATTTTTTGCAAGAGTCTTTCAGTGTAAAATCTTGCAGGCCTTTCAAATAAATATTGTAATATCCCACAGCATGATAGTGACGCTATTTAAACACACCTTTACCCCACGTGGCTTTTGCCCGACAATTCCAGGAAAATTCTGTGGAATACGCAGAAAGACCAGTGAGAAAGAACGGAAACGGTTTTGAAAACCGGAACTTAGAAATTACGGGTCAAGGGCGCTTTTATACAGGGTGTATAAAAAAAAGCGCAATCCTCGACTGAAATGTAAATTGCTAAACAAATAATAGACGAAAACGTTAAAGTTTACATTCATTTTAAAGCGTAGCCATTCAGCTTTCTAACAGTGGGTTGTTTCTTAAATTTGACTCATTGGTTCGCGGGTAATAATCATTTACGTTATTGCGATTGGAGATTAAAAAAATTGAGATGGAATAACAAATCGTTCTCATGAAAATAACTGATTTTTTCATTAAAACAAAAAAATGTTGCATTTTATTAAATGGATTGTAACAATAAGTATAATTACGGCTTTTCTTCCACTATTTTTAACTCAGTTTGAAACTTCAAATGCGATATAATTTTGGCTTGGACCATCTAAGCTGACTGACATCAACTTGCTATAATTTCTGTTTACATTACATCGCAATTCGATAACACTCTGGCTCAGACACCAGAATGTTTTGACGATTTTTAGCATTCGTTTAGGATTTTCAAACAACCTGGTCTCTTTTAAAATACTTTTAATTTGTTCTTACGTGGTTTTTCAGATGTATAGTGACGACAACATTAAAGTTTAAAGAAGAAAATTCTAACATTTAAACCGACTAAACAATAACATAGTAAACTTGCATAATTAAACAGCAACTAAAAATGATAGGTTTTACTAAATCTGTTCCTGTGCAATTATTACTAGCATTGGAGACAAGGATAATAGTTTGTTTGAAAGAGCAAAGAACAGGCTTTGAAGTAAACCTAAAAGCGTTTAACTAGAAATAGTATTTCGAAAGTTATTAAGCACAAAAGATGAATTGCGTTTATTTTGATACACCCTGTATATTAAGGGTGTCTAAAAAAGTAACCGTTAGAAGTTATTGTTATAATTTGAATGCCCGAGTCCAATACTTAACCCATGGGCACGTGCGTAAAGATTCGAATTTTTAGTTTCGTTCAACATATGAATATGATTTGCTGATTAATTTACTATTACGCAGAGCGTAAAACAGTAAAAACTCTTTGCTCTGTAATCAGTTCAATGAACCATTTTTAATCGGGACTGACGGGACTAATTTTATGCCGTATTATAAATATGCTCGTACGATTACAATGCATTCTAAACTCCCAGAGGTAATAAAGTTTGGCTGTTTACAACAAAAGGTTGACTTCTAAAGGGTCACTTTTTTACGACACCCTGTATAAGCGTCCTGCCAGAGCCAAAAAATGATCCAGTGGTACGAGATTGGCATGAGGAACGCAAATTTCCAGACATTTTTTTAGTTTGGTGCACCGCATGCAAATTTAAAATTTTGCTTTAACGAAATATTGAAGTTGTTGATTCGATCATTCAATTTTAACCCCTTGTTTTCAAGTTTAAATAATGCTAACCTGTGCTAACTCCTAGTATAATTTCCTATTCTGTCACGAGTAGAAAGTAAACAACGGATGGTATATATAAAGCCTCACTTACGCCCGTATTCTATATATAAAAGCTCACTCACACCACAGTTAATAGAAGAAGGCCTTCTTCTATCAACTGTGCTCAAACTCCCGATCACACTCAATAAGTGGAGGTTCAATCTGAGCTTCTCTTGAGTGCCAGTGCTGTTTTTGAATAGCCACGAATAGCTGAAGGGTGACTAGTAGTCACATAGTAAGGTACGACACTAACCCTACACTACAGCTATTCAAAAACAGCAATGACACTCGAGAGAAGCTCAGATTGAACTTCCACTCATTGACTGTGTTGCAGAGCATCGTTATATCTCTGCAACAAGTAAAGTTCATAAAGACTGATTTGCATACACAGCATATGATACACAGCCATACCACATGATTGATAAATCCAAACTATTGATAGTCACATCGTCGAAAATAACTTGGTAGCTTTCGACCGCGCTTCAGTCATCACCAAAAACAGTGACTTTTCTAAGGAATTTTCACTGGGGAGGCAAGACGAATTTGTATACTGTCTCGAATTCGTCCAAGCCACCCTGTGATGTCTGTGATAAGAAGTTGAAGTCACTGAACTCAGAAATCTGTACATGTGGATTTACTATTCAGTAATTCTATAGAATCGATGTATATATATTTTAAAATTAAGCTCACGTATAATCATTATCATCGTGATCAATATTAAAGATCCAGATCTATTTCTAAACTACAGTTAAAATTGTTCAATAATTGTATCAATTGACTATTACATTTGGCATGACATAGGCGTAGCCACGGAGGGGGGATGGGGTCCGGACCCTGGGAAACTGAGAGGGGGGCGTAGCCTCTTACTGTCGTTCCAATTGAAGTGTTGCTCAAATATTGATTCAATACATTACCTCGGGCTGACCAATTCATTTCATCAAGTTCCTCGAGATATTCATACACTTCCTAGTATAATTGTAAACTTCCTGTTGAATAGTCTGAATGCACCAATCACCTTTGTTGTTTGTGCAACTAACCAATCATAAATAGAAAGGAAGTGACCAGAAATTATCAAATACTTGGAATTGGCTCTTTCACAGGAAGTGTATGAATATCTCGAGGAACTTGATCAAATGAATTGGTCAGCGCGAGGTAATGTATTGAATCAATATTTGAGCAACACTTCAATTGGAACGACAGTAATTTCATCTATGACATAAAATATACCAAATCTGTAGCTTTCAGATTATCATAAAATGTGTCAATGTATGAAATAGCATTTCGTAGATCCTAGAAATAGAAACATTTTCCATGGTACCATGCCACCGGATAGCCGGACGATTAGACCCCCACCCCCCTCGTTTGGGTTGCCTACGCCCCTTTTCGCTGATCATTTCACTGATCATTAAAAACTGAGGCAACAAAAACAATCAAAAGATTTTGGTGGTTCAGTGAATTACATCTCTTTTGCTATGGCAGGCACTGTATACGACTTTACTTTGCTGTTGCAGTATGTATTATACTTGTTAATAATACAGCGAAATAACATAGCCGAGACTAAACTAAATAACTACAACTCAACGTATACTACAATTTATGAGCTATTACTATACAGTAAACGTTACAAGGCAACAGATGGTGGTAAAACTTTAGAAATGTTGACAATTATATAGGAGCAATAAAATGAACTAGATCTCTCAATTTGCTCTCCAAGTACAAGCCAACACTGTTATATGATGAAAAATTGAAAACAATGAACATTTTCTCACTCTGATAACTGCAAGCTGATAAACAACGGATCGCCCCATAACTATATATGAATAAGCTTTGTGATTCGTTCAGTATGTCAATAAAAGACAGTGAACAATCAACTTTATAAAGAATGAAACACTGATAACTTTTGTTTAAGAAAGCCAATCAGGAAACGTGTTCCTATTTGGTAAGTACATCCCGGCACCATCTGCTGCAAAATAGCGTGTTTAGTAAAAACCAATTATTAATCAAAGTCGACTATTTAGAAGTATATTAAAAAAAGTTTAAAAATTTCGCTTAGTCGCCACTGTCGAGAGCAAATTTCTTCAAAGCTGTGTACACTGTTTCAGCAGCTTCCAATGCTTCTTTGGCTTGTTCTTCGCTATATTCTTCCGCGGGAACTTTGTATTTCGGTTGATTATCAGGATAGCGGGTTGGCAGGTAGTAATTTGCAACTTTACTGGCACGGTCTACTTCATTGGGCGCTCCTTTGACACAACGTACCTAATAAAAAACAACCTTTATACTTTTTGTAAATACTTAGGTAATATGGTTGATTAGTTACCGTGTATAAAGATGTTATAATAATAATAAAAATAATAACGTACGGAAGATGCAAGCTGGCCGATTTTGTGCGTACGCAATTCTCGTCGTGGTATACCACATTTGGCGTATAACACACCCTTCAAGACTTTCTCGACGCATTGTTGGCTCAGGAAACACACATGTGAGTAGGATTTGTCAAGAAACATCTTTGTGGCATCCAAATCTGCCTTTGACTGTTTGATCCATCGTTCCGCTTCGGCGGCATCCGGTTCCACATATTCCGAAGCTTCGTGAAATCTATATACGCGGCGGTGGGAGCCAGAATAGGACGAGCCAGAATGGGAACCATAATAATCTTCAGAGTATTCATCATCGAACATCCAGTGATTATAACCATTAAAAATATTTCTCTCTCGTCTTCCACGTCCTCTCCAACGTGTGAATACTTTAGTTTCTGAAACACGTAAAATCTCTAGTCTTATAACTTCATTTTCAATAAATGTGGTCATCTCAGCTGCAACGTCGGAGTCCTTGCACCGAAACCAATGCAAAAAGAGTCTTCTAAGCACCTTACGTCGCTGTAAAAGTGTTTCCAATTTTTTGGCCAAAGTTAAAGCTCGACTGATATTAAATTTTTCCGCGAAAACGTTCACTTGAGTTTCAACAATATCGTCTGAAACAAGATTACCCATATCGTCTTGATTGTAACTGTAAATATCGAGAACACTGACAGTTTTGAATTCAGTTTTGCTACCAAAATCGATTTTGTATTGGGCGTTGAAGTCGTATTCTCCGGCAGCTTTATCAATGGCGTTAGCACGTGCCAAGATCTTTGCCAACGTGTACTTGGTTGATTCCTCCGCTTGCTCGCCCTCCTTCCAATTTTTCTCACTACCTGATGGGAAAAAAACGGCAAATGTATACAAAATTTTAATAAAATGGGCCCTGAATCAGTAATAAACACTGGAATGTTTTTAAAAATCCTTATTACACATGAAATAGTATGGATCCTTGTGGAAGTACTAAGAAAATCCAATTTTCAAAATACTGTGAATCTACATTAGATTTAGTGATGAAAATATTATTTCCATATTTTTCCAGTGTAACCTTTTTACTTAATAAGAAGAGCAAGATTAAATGAATTAAACTTCGGCATGTAAGTGGTTTTGTTCATCATGTCGTACTAATAATACGAAAAATACTCTTAAGTAAGATGGTGCTAGCTATGGAACTCTATTCCAAACGAAATTATAAATAGAAATGCCTGAAACTAGATCGTATACTTTGTAAATAGCTTTAAAATGCATATTAATAACGAATGAATGAAGAACATTGAAAAGAAATGAATGTTTGAAGGGAAATTAAACTATTTAATAACTTCTTCCACTGATTCTTCATATCTTGCTTAGTTCTTCAAATATTTTCACTTGAAGTAATGAGACGTCACAACAGGGATTAACCATGTAAAATTATTCGTTGCTGACCAAATATTGATTGGTAGATGTTTTAAAGGTTTTTATAAGTGATCTTGATATTTCCAAGAGCACACAGAGTATAACTTTGGGTGCAAAATTATTGGTGGTTGTCTAGATAAAAATATTGCGTGACCCATGTTGTGACGTAATATGCATATTTACAAAAATCCAAGATGGCGAACATTTAATTTCTTTCGATTAAAATATTTGTAGAAGTAAGCAAGATATGAAAAAACGGTAAAAGAGTTTTATATATGGTTTTAAATGTTCTTTCAAACAAGAAAACAAAAGAATATATTGCCATTTCCCTTTAATCAATATCTGTAAATTACAGATTTCGTCGTAATCTATGCATAAACTCTAGCTTCAATTTTCTCGGCTAAAACGAACTCGACTTTATTAAATTACTAGGGCTCTCCTTTTTTAGCGTGGTAAATAAATAATTTATCTATATATCTATCTATCTTACCTTCGTCCTTGCCGTAAGCGACACGAGTGCCTTCCTCGAAATGACACAGCGGATTTTGAATCATGAGATAGTGATAGACATTTGGAACAGGTTGTCCTAACTCTTCGCTTTCTTCGTTGTGGTCTATCTTCACGTTATGGTCGTTAAGCACGCCTGGTATTTCTGAAGGTGAATCACAAGACAGCATATCGGCTAGTTCCAACATCCCTTTCAAGCATCCGTCCATAATTTCGTTCACAGCTTTCGCAAAGATTCCTTGGTTTTTTCGTCCACCGAATTCGTGTTGAATATACAGTGTCCACGAGTTCTCTTCCTTTTCGACATGACACGGGCGATCGACCGAGCTCTGTCGTAACGGTGTAGTTCTCGCCACGTCAACAAGGCGGATTTGTACTTGTCTCATACATTTGATCACAGTGAGCTTTAAAATAAAAATAGGAAAATGTTTAAAAGCATTAACCATGAAATCTCACATTTTTATCAACTCATTACCTCGGGTCGGTACGACACCGAGGTCATAAATTCGGCTTCTATTTTTTCCCCATTTTGTGTCGAGCCGCGCGCGTAGCAACCTCGTTCCCAGGCTCTTCCCTTTTGTTGAGGTTCGCCAAAGCGAAACGGAACCCGAAGCTGTCCTTGCACAAAATCCGTCAAAATTGTTGATTTAAAACCAGAAGATGTGATAATTTTGACATACATGTTTAGCTGGATAACTATTCTCGAGTATATGTTGATATAATGTACAATACTTCGTATGCATAGCATGGGAATACCGCGGCCAACTTTCACTTGTTTGATACTGCTAAGCATTTTATGGATGGTTCTTACTGTAACTGGTAGACAACAATTTTGCCAACTGTCCACTCATTACATTCTTCGACTGTGGTACAACTATTACTATATAATGATGCCGGATCAGTTATATCTGAAGTGACTGTCGTTCTGCTATGTGCAATCAACAAATATACTGATAATATTGTCTGTTAGTGTTACTAAATACAAGATGAAGTGGTGAAGTAGCTATGTATATCATTCACTCGTCCACAAAATATCCCAAATAATGAATAAATACAGTTAAATAATTGCGTCAGTAAATTCTCTAAATTGTTCCTGTATTTAACTATTATCAATAAAATGTTAAAACGGAGCTTTGATTGACTGATTCACCATTTATACTAGTGAACTATTAAACTATCGTGATTTACACGATTTTTGCATATTTACCAGACGATGCCCTATCCACCGACCCGAGGTTAACGCCGAGCGGGCGTCTTGTTTGGGTTAGGATCAGGGTTGTGGTCATTTAGGGCTGCATTTAAAATTTTTTTTTTTTCATATGTAAACTAACTAAAAAAATAGCTCACCTTGGTGGAGGTAAATCGCGCGGCTCTTGCTCTATCCTCGTCGTCAAGAGTGGATATCTCCTTCTGATGTTTCAACAGACGCAGTATGCCGTGTTCAAATTGTGAGGATCGTAAAACCAATATAAACTTCTGAATAAACGAACAATCCATCTGCGTGCAGTAAACACAAGTCATGTTCTTCTTACAGAATGGATCTATCTCTTCGTGTACTAAACTGCTCAATGGTGTTGGTCGAAGTCGTTTTGGAAGAGAATTTAAGTAGGCGTCTTCCAGCTCTCTTTTCAGCCCGCATTTTTCAAGAGGATATAAAATCTCGTACCCTTGCATTGCTACTGACTCGCGAAGCCGTGGTTGCATTTTACACACCAATTTGCTTGATTTAACGAGTCGTTTTTTCATGCTTGGTAGATTCAATTCCTTGCAATTTGACAGTTTTGACTCGGCTTCAGTTGAATCACTGCGAAGTGATTCAAACAAGACAGAAGTAGCAAAACATGCTTTTTCTTCCTCTTCAGAATTCATCGCATCCTTCGTACACGAGTCTTTAATTGATTTGAGAACATTAGCCATTTGTGAGGGAGTTATTTTTTCCGTAACTCCAAGCCTTTTCAAAAGATGTTCATACTGGACATAGTCCCTAGGAACCATATGAAAATGTGGCTTCAACTTCTCTTCAGGGTCTTCAAAAGACAACCTTTCGCCTTTTACCAAACACCGTTCTTTGCTGAGAAGTATGCAAGCAACAGGAGTTAAACACTTTCCAATCTTCTGACATTCCTCATTGCAATGTGAGGAAGGCAGTTCTGTGGCACAATTCCGCACTAACCCTTTCAAAAAATCATAAATTTTTTTAAACACCTCAGTAATCTTCTCTGGCAAGGTACAATCAGCCATAAATATTTCCAAAGCACATTTGGAAATTATTTTCACGTGTTCAATCACAGAATCAAGCGGTGGCTTCGATGGGATTCCCAGCCGATGATCAAATTTAGGATAGGCCCAGTCGGGTAGAAGCTTCTTGCTGGTCCAAACCAAGTGCCTATCTTTCCACGGCACTGATTCGCGGTACGAAACAAATTCCAACTTTCCATTCACACAATATTGGGGATGAAGAGAAGAAAGCTCATTTTCTACTTTCTTAGGCACAATGAACTCTATGTCAGAGATAGTGTGGTGAAACCAATTCCCACCATTTTCTAACAAATATTTCACGAGAGCCTTGGACTGAGTAATAATGTTCTGATCGTATTTGGACATGCGCAGTGCGGATTCTTCTACGCCTCTTGCAAACGTACTGAACTGCTGTTCGTCGCAATTTTTCTTTAGCCCAATTTCTACAAGGAAATCAATCCACTCTCTTTCGTTAAATGGAGCTATTGGGAAAACGTTATCTTTTGGTTTAAGCATCACTTTAAATAACTCGTCATGTGGATTGAAATAGCTTGAAGCGGCACGAAGGTTTCCACTTTGGTCCGGAATACAACTTGTGGATCGCAAATTCATTTTTAAGTCCCCTGTCATGAAGGATGGCTGCGTATCTTTGATATTAGCTAGAAATTCTATCTGACATTTTTGGGTAAAGGATGAGAAATTTGATAGTACATAATTGATGTAAAAGTGAGAGATACCGCAGTCCACTTTAATTCCGAGGGCCTGGTACAGTAGATGTAAGTCGGCTGAAAGTAATGGTGGCAGAAACAACATTTTTCTTCCATAACATATACTTTGCAATTCCTTGATCCCATCTTTTGGCAATCTTGTTGGAACTTGGATGTAGGAATCATAAGACGAGAGCGAGTGATATTTCCCATCCACGCCTTTGTAAAAGGGCAAAGTCTTTGCTATGATCATAGACATTTTGTTTTCGCAGTCAGTCTCAAAGAATCTCAAAAGAGTGTTGATCTTTTTTTCATCAAATTTGCTCATGTCAAGTGTTCCAGTTGAATTCATGTAATCAAGAACATGCAGTACATCAGACACGCAATGTGGGTCTGCGACTAAAGGACGGACAAGAGACAAAGCCTCTTTCGTGATGGATTTATCTAAGAAAGGACAGGCTAGGCTCTTGAGTATTAATGTTACTTGCTGTTGAAGAAAACTTCCTTTCTTGTCGTTACTCACTGTCAGTACTGACTTGGCGTAATCAACTGTTGCGAGTTTTCCATCTATCGTTGGAATAATAGGGTACTTGCCAAGATGAAATTTCACAAGACAGATCGACTGATTTGTACTGTTATCGTTCTCAGATAGGAACTTCCACAACTGGATGAACCATTCTTTGGAAAGAATGCCTTTTTTCGAGTAATTCCATGGGACATGTTTTCTTTTACCTAACTGTAAATTCTCACTAAAAACATCGGGCATAAACTCGGTGGCCAATGACTCGATAGTAAGATCACGAATAACATCAGGTTCCAGTCCACAAAATGTTGATAACAGTGGAACAAAATCAAGTTGAACAAACTTGAAAGCTTTGTCCGGAAACAATTTGCTGAATAATGAACAATACACAGGACTTTCTGAAGTGAAAGCTCTCAACATGTTGTCATCAGTCAACAGAAGTGGTAACCCTTGGAGATTTTGTGGAGTTTCTTCGAGCACCTTCTCGCAATATTCAAGAATACTTCGTAAACCGAGTTTGTTTTGAATGTTGGAACTATTCAGTTGGATTGGAAGTTTTCCAATGTTGCATCTAGAGCTTTTATCTTGCGAGGTCAACAAGAATTCAATGACATTTTCTTGTGTGAGGAGGTGGGATTCAACTTCGGACTCTAACAATGCCTTGTGGATCTTCAATGGCGTGTATAGCAATACAGGCATACGTATTCGCAAAAGTGCATCAAGCAACGACTGTTGAATTTCCCGCTGTTTTTCACTGGTGAAGTAAACAATATTTGGAGGTAGCCATTCAATACGTAATCTGGTAGGTGTTTCTCTTCTCCTTTCATAAACTGTCGTATATCGTGCTGTCCTCGCATGCTCATAATTCGACTCTCTTGCAGAATCTCTAAATCTTGGTCCGTGATAGGAGTACTTGCTAAACGCGTTGCGAAAAGAACCAGTACTAGAAGATGAACTATTATTACCTTTTGGCAAAAATTTGGCATCGGGTGATTCTCGTGATCCACATTCACGTTGTTTATCCTTCTCTGTTGCGACAGTACCACGCGATTGAAAGACCACGGGTAATATTGGAGTTTCTTTTAAATATTGGTAAACTGCCACGGCAAGAATACGCCAACTGGTATCTTCGACAGGATTGGGAAATAAGTTATGATACCAGTTCAAGGCTATCGCAGCGACCTCTTTGCTCGAAAAGTATATTCCGCCTGAATCGTTGTCACAATAAGGAATATATTCTCTTGCTGTAGTAATTAACGACGCATATGAAGGGCCTAGTACTTGCTCTTTCATAAATGCATTCCATTTTGTTTTCCGACAAATTTTATTGGTGTCAGACCACAAATCTCGTCTTGATCCATCAAGTGCGAAGTGTCCATTAACGTGGACTGGTAGAAAGGTTTTCACGGGCAAAGGCAGGAAACAGTAAGCCACATAGTCTTCGATGTGAACACGATTCGATGACAAGAGCGCTGCAATTCCACCACGGGGGAATAAACCAAGATCACAAACATCAGAAGCTCGTTCATCTGTAATTGCGTCTGTTCTAATGCCAGAACTTTGATGAGTTTGTTCAGTTGTCATTGCTTCCGTTTTGATGCCAAACCTTTGATGAATAAGCCATTTTTGCTTCAATTTGCCTGTGTCTTCAATACTGATGGTATACGTCGTGTCTTTAATGGGCACGTCACAAGTTACTACTTTTTTATACTCTTGCAAGTGACGATATAGCTCTGGTAGTTTCTTCTTAAAACTTTGCTCAAGCTGGGAACTCACTGAGTATATGGGTTTCAACTCAGACTTCTTATTGATTTCCCACAAACCAATTTTCTTAACATTATTGAGGAAAAGCAGCAACTTTTTTGCTTCTTTCTGAAAGTTGCTTATTAGTTCCATCATGACGTTATCGGTAACAGGACGCTTCGATATTTCCGAGGTTTTTGATTGCTCATTGGTTCTCAATGGAAGTCGAAACATAGTGGAGCCTTGCAGACGAAAATGGTCACCGAGGTAACCGCTAACTGTATCAAAGAAGATGTCTTTGAAGTCGTGGTCAATGTTGTTGTATCTTCCACCGGGAGCTTCTGGGGTTGCTTCAGGACTATATTCACAATGTGGATCAAGGATACATAGTGTATTATCGTCTGACAGGAAACTTGGACAATCTGTTAAATGGTAGACAGCGTTGAATCCAATCCCATACTGACCTGTTTTTGCAGGGTCATCTCGTTTGCTTCCAATTCCAAGTTTGCAAATTCCATTAAAATCATCTTCGCTGAAATGTTTGTTGTTGTAAACACATAATGCAGGTCCTTGGACTTTTTTCGCGTTGGTCTGAAGGACGCGCTCGTGGGGAAGTATTCGTTTGTCGTAAATAAACTGAATTTCAGTGGCCTTCGCGTCATCTGCGTTCTGAACAAGTTCTTTCAGGATGCCAACATCGCATGGGTACGAATATAGGATGTTCTTTATTCGATCGGTTAGTTTCTCGAATTGGCCAAAAGACATAGACATCGCCTTGCCATACTTCCCTCTTCTTCTATCAAGCAATCGTTTCGCTCCAAGCTTGAGGGCAACGTTTCGGTTTATATCCGAATGAATGTAGCGTTCATTTCCCACATATTTCACATGAAAATTTTCAGGAATTGTAAGATCTTTGCTGTTGCATAAAACACCTTGCGCGTCAGGCAATGGGATGGTACCAACACGTTGTTTTAATAAATCATCCGATTGATATCTCAATTCGTTGATTAAAATCACGACTAGTTTTATATCTTCTGGCATTAGATGCGAATCTTGCTTAGATCCTCGGAGCGAATCCAGTGCTTCAAGAAAATCGCTGGCTGTAAACATCTCCTTGATGCCAGTTAGTTTAAAAAGTTCTACGAATTCTCGTTTGTACTCATCAGGAACACTGTACAGGAACGGCACCGCGTAGCCTTTCCATTCCAAGGCGATCTTCCTGTTCTCTACGAAACTTCCATGTAGAAACAACCACGCCGTATTTTTGAGCTTTGTAATAACAGAGACATCTCGATTCTTGGCTAGTTCGTCATTAAGGAGTTTATAAACCCGTTTGCAAACTGTAATTTTTGTCTTGTTGTCCGCATTTGATTCCCTGGTGATTTCTAACTGTTGCAACACTTGCTGGCAACTTGGACGGCGATGTAAAAAACCGAGCAGATTTCCGAGAACTTCCATACGATCACATCCACTTTGCTCAGTATCGTCCACGATTAAGCAAGATGAGCCAATAAGGTTAACATCTTTCAGCAAGAAAAGGTCATTAGGACTACGGAATTCTATGGTATGAAACTCAGCTCCTTTCCATGGGAGTGTATAGTACACTGGAGCAGTGAGACGCACTGGTAAAAACTTTATATTCCGAAGAAGGTCACTGTTCGACATATCCTCCATCTCTTTCAGACGTTCTACATTGCGGCGAAGGTATTTAATAAGGAATTGAGAGCGTCGTAAAGCCAAACCCTTGTCCTTCATTGCTAGTTTCTCGATAGATTTCGCACGGCCGCAGATTTCTCTCCAACTTAATAGATCGTTAACCATTCCAAGCTTCTCCAGCGCATACAGTTGACTGTCATCTAGCACTCCAGTAGGAAATCGATTTTCTTCAGGCGAATACAACACTGCAATACTTTTGACTTTCGGATTGATCAAATCACACGGTCGTGCAAGCGTTTGGCCATCTGGAGAACATGGAATGCATTCGGTCTTTTTGTACAAAGATTTAAGCTGCTTCCAGCCTACTCTTGATTTCTCTAAGATGTAGCGTAATCCATGGTGCACGATAGGATTTCGCAGGTCGGCTGAGATGAAGGGTAAATTTGGGAACAAGAAACGCTCGAAAAATGACACAAGACTTAAGGTTTGCTTCTGAACAACAGCAGTGATGGAATTTTTCATCGCATTTATAATATTGCATGGAAGATCAAAAACATATACGCCAAGACTTTGCAACGTTTTAACCACTCGTTTTAACTTTCGTAGCTCATCGTCCAAAATATACCCATCGGTAATATTCATCCACTTTCCGTTGCTGTAGAATAATTTCAAATCTCGCTCTACCAGCTTGGTGTAAAAACTTGAAACGACAGTTGTCCATGATGCACCAGAGTTAGCAAAACGTGGCCAAAAATCATGGAACTGTTTATCAAACTGTGGCAAGCGACCACTTCCCCACAAATCCACCATTCTAGAAAGTAGCTTAAAATATGCTTCTGGTATTGCGTCTTGTAGAAGGCAGTCGTTCCATCGAGATTCCATGTTTTCCTCTGCGGTAGTCTTCTCCCAAATTCCATCGCGATTTGAGCGAACGGCGAAGGAGCTGTTAACATGAATTGGTAGCCCGGTGGAAATCGAGAGCGGTAGAAAACAGAAAGCTTCACCTTCGATTTGTTCAGCGGTTAAAATTTTAGTATCCACCATGTTGTTATTTGCGTTGTTTTGAAGTAAAGCTGCAGCACCAGCAAGAGGCAGCAAGCCATCTTTTTGCCCTTCTCGTGCGGCAAACTCAACCGAACGATCCTTTCCAACACAATATGCTACAAGCCAAATACAACTGTTAACTAATGATCTCTTAGTATCGGTAAGTCTTGTAGGATTCTCCGTCTTCACAATTTTAACTTGCTCCAAACGTGAAGGGGCTTCATCCAGTGGTAACTTTTTTTGTAACTTTTTCTGCCACCATTTGGAACACTGCTCAATGTAGGAAGGTACTGACACAGTATTTGTCTTCTGCATTTCCTTATTGATGCAAAGTACAAGAGTTGTGTCTTGAGGATTCCCTGTCGAACCAAGTTCGTGTAGTTCAACATGTTTAACATTTTGAGTAAACAAAAGTAAGAGTGAGGCACTTCGTTGAAGAGTACGAACGATTTCTTTCACTTTTGAAGAATTGTAAACCGTTTGGCAAATTTCGCTTTTCTTTGCTTCACATTCTGTGCGAAAAGGAAACCGAAATAGCGTACCTTGGTAGTGAAACGTCTCACCATTGTTTAAAGCGGTCTTGCATCCGAAGACTTGATTATAAAGAGAAAACTGGTCTGCGAACGCTGTCAAAGGCCTTGAATTCTTGGCGAGATCAATGCGAATTCCGGGTCGGGATTTGTCGCGAATGTGATTTGAGATGTGATTAACATTTGGGTCGAAAAAACACAGGTAGTTTCTACTAATAAAACTCGGTACATCAGTAAGATGATAGACAGCGTTAAAACCAAGTCCAAACCGACCAATCTTTGAAAGATCTTCAACCTTCGTTCCTCCGGCTAGCTTGTTGATATTCTCAAAATCTTTATCTGTAAACACAGAATTATTGTAAGCCCACAGCGCTGGACCTTGGCTATCGATCATGTCTGGGGAGAATAGACTGTCCGTTTTACCTTGCCTCCAATCCACCAAAAACTTGACTGTGGTAGCGCCTGCATCGTCCGCATTTTGAATCAGCTCTTTGAAGATTCCAACTCCTTCTTTGTACTCTTTAAGAATATTCTTGATTCGTGTTGTGATCGGCTCGTACGGTCCCGTCTGCTCGAACTCGATGGACTCTGCCGAGAGTAAACAAGAACTCAGAGAAGGTACGCCAAGGAGTTTAGCCAGTTTAGGTGGTATAGAGTCATGAATAGGATGAAAATCATCTGGAATATCCAGCTCCGTTTTACCATGCTTCAACCAGTCCTGGTCGCAGTACGTACACTTCTCGCATTCTTTTAAAACCAACTTGTTTTCATCACTCTGTACTGGAACAAACACTTTCGCTCGTATATCTTCGCTTAACCTTTGTCCATCGCTAACCAACCATTCAAGTACTGAACGGCAAAAATTTAAATCTTTTTTCAGACATTTGGGAGATTGACTTGATGATTTTTTGTGCGCTTCTTTAATGGCGGCCAAAACCAAAATAATATCATCCTTAGAGAACTGTTCTCGTACGCCGTGGGTTTTAAAAAACCTTGTAAGAGTTCCGCCGTCATTTAATGTATGTGGCAGTAAGAAAAGTGGAGGTCGAAACTCAAATGGCAAATCCTTTTCTAGAGCCATTTGCTTCGGCGAGCAAAACCCAGATCCATGCCAGATCCAATTCACTAGCTTATTCCGTTGAATGGCTTCGGACACGATATCTTGTGAACGCACTTTCGAAAGATATTGATAGATTCCTTGGAGCATTTCATTATATTGAGAATTTGGTCGCTTTTGTTCATGCCAAACGCTGACAACTGTTTTAAGATTCTCAATAACTTTGTTCACATTGACCCATTTCTGAATACCAAGCGAATTTTGGATATCATAATTCATTTTGATGCCGAGTATCGGTGCGGATGTTCCAACGAGGAGTGTGTGGGGCTCACGAAATAATTCGCCTGGTTTATAAAATATTGTTTCACTGCTATACCATTTATTATGCATAATGCTAGGGTATCCCGCTCCAGGAGGATATTTCTTTGCGCGAGGTAGCCATTTGAGTTCAGCCAATTTTGATATCAGTGAAATACCACCGAGATTCATATTAAGAAATTTGGGTCTCTGTTGAAAAATCGTAACCAATGCTTGGACTTTCTTAAGGGCATCTTGGTAATCTGACAAAACAATTATTTCAGCTACACCTAGAAGATCCGATGCGGTGATCATGTTTTGTGCACGAACACCCAACTCTTTTAAGGTTGACATCAGTTTCGAAAACTCTTCTGATGGGAATTTGCTGTCTTCTCCAAGGAATAAATCAGCTAGAACAGGATCATTCGGATCATAAAGTTCACACGGCTTTTTTAGTTCCCCATTTCTTGTGCTAACAAATGACAAATCTTTCATTTCCTTCAGGAATTCCTCGTTTTGTATCTCACATTTTCTTTCCAGAATCCACAACATGATGCTTGTAGTTTCTTCCCGACTGTAAATCGATTGAGTTTGAATGTCAGGAAAGAGAAATCGGCGAAAAATATCGGCCGGCTCGATAGGCTCCAAACCCAGCAAACGAACCAGTTGCAGCGATTTAACTTCGGCAGACGAGATAATTTGGCTCGCTCTGCGAAATTTAAAGCTATTTCGAAGTTTGAATTTGGGTGAAGCCACACTGAGAAACTGTTCGCATACGAAAGCTGCTGTACACCTGCCATCAAGTGTGTTTAATACAGGTAAACGGCGCAAAATATTCTTCTCCTTTTCCGATAACAGTTGTGAAGCAGCAAAAAAGCTTTGGAGTACCATTCTTTGATCTTTGGAACAATTCCTTATGTAGTTTTCTGCAGATTTCATCGACGATTTGCCAAGCATTAACGTAACTTCGGCAGGCACTGGAGATGCTACGTACGAGCTGATATCAGGATGACGCACATGTAAAAGCGTAGAAGTACATGGCAACACAATACAACCAGCAGCCTTGAGTAGTCCAACTACTTGAGAAGGCAGATGCATATTCTGAAAAGAATCTGAATTGAATATGAATCTGGAATTTTTTGAAAGAACGCCGAGTGCTTTCTCCAAATTCGATTGAAACGGTATCAGTGGAATTCCTTGGAACTGCTCAAGAGATTCAAAATTATCATTGATCCAATGCCATATATCATTAATCCATTTCTCAGGCGGATGGCCTGGACGGTCAGGGTTCCAGGACATTATATCTTTCTGGTTTGTTGTATTGAACCATTCATCTGGAAGACTTAAACGCAAACATGCGATGACAAGCTCAGGAGTGAGTGTAACCATCTGTGTCGGGTGGACTTGATCCAATAAATCTGCTGCCATGGCGACCAACTTCTTGTACGTTTTCTTTAGGATTTTTTTGTCTAAAAAGCGATCTTGCATATTTGGCAGCAAATCTTTTGTACAGCTACCGTCTGACACAAAGATGGACGATGATGGGTCAGAATCATGACGGTGTTTGGTAAATGAAACAAATTTACCAGATGCCAAAGGAAGAAGAGGGATGGCGCTAAGTTCTTGTGGCTGTGGGTTATCGTGCAAAATGTAGTCAAGCAACGACAGTTTATCATCATGGGATGCTGTCTTGATAAAATTACTTCTAAGAAAATTTCTAACAAATTTCGAGGTAATATCTTGCCTTTCACCGAAATATTTCTTTACCATTTCCCACACATGACTAGGCAAATCTGTTATTATTACTTTGGAATTTCTCAGAAGTGTTTTGCGGACAGCGTTTCTGGTCTTTTCCAACACGTCAGCTTTTCCCATTTGATCCAGGAGTCCTTCTTGTAGAGTTATCCAAGATGTGCCCCTCAAGGATTGAGCGTGGAATAGATTTAGTTGTCTTAACTTTTGAAAAAGAGGGTCTAGAACACAATTCCAGTGGCCTATAACACCGTTTAATTTTGGCACAGTAGAGTACACAAGTTCACGTCTACGTCTCTCGTTCAAACCAGTGATTGGGCAATCTGTGATGATTGATTTAAGAGCGTTGTAGATGACAGCAGGTAAGATTTTCTTTACCAATAACACATTCCATTCTGCAGTTTCGTTACTTTGACATTCGCCACCAGGCCATAGAAGACCACGTCTGTTATCCGTCACTCCAAACGCGCCATGCACCAATACAGGTAGACCGGTCTGACAGTCTACATCATGTGGGAGGGGTAGAAAACAGAATATACGACCGCAGTCCTCCTTTTGAGCATTCTCGTTTAACGGAACGGCACAACCAACCCATGGCAGCAAGCTTAACGTTTTTGAAAGCTCCGTAATTCTTTCATCTCCCTCCAAGCCAATTTGGTTGAGTAAAAGCCATTGAAAACACTTCTCCTCGGAATCAGACGAAAAACAGACGTCTACAATATAGCTTGATTCAGTAAGATCTTCCTCAACAGCATTTTGAAGCATGATCTGTCGTTTTTGCTTCACCATTTCACACATTTCAGGAGCAATTTCTACTTTGAAAATACATTTGACCTCCTCGTCATCATCGATACGTTCATAAACACTGATGTGTTGGATGTTTTTCATAAACAACAAGATAATGGAAGCCTCTTCATGTAACGAGTCAAAAAGCTTGTTGACCTTCTCTTTCGTGTACTCGGTTTGTGAGAGTTTCGACGGATAAGTACGTAGGGGAAAGCGAAAGAGAGTCGATTCATAATTTTCGTAAAAATCAAAATCAAATACTCCCTGGAAAGGTTTAAACTGATCGCGAGTTTTTCCTTTCAGCAAACTTGAGTCGATGACATATTGCTTTCCAGAATGACCGTTTCCAAAACAACGCTTATGTGGATCCAAAAATCCAATTTTATCGCCACTCACGATTGCTGGCAAATCTAACAGATACAAAACGGAATTTAGTTGTTTGTTTTTCCCATTAGCAGAACAAAAGTTAACGTTGTGCTAAACTGCGTGCAAAACACTACGTTCTTGTTTGGTTGGAAGGAATTATGGAACGCAATTTAGAGAAAGTGTTAGTCACGCTATATGTCAGCAACGCTAGGGACGCATTAGAAACCCTAGTATAAACCAGGGCGCTTATTAATTATATTACACAAGCTAGGACGTGTTGGGACGTGTTGGAACGTGACCAAGAAGTCTGGTTTAACTGGTCAACTGGAACACAAAATGAACTCAAATGAAACGTGCTGTGGACGCAATCAAGACCGCGTTGCGGTTTTCTATCTGGTTATTTTCTATCTGAGAATAACGGTAGTTTCAGACATAACATTTTAATATTGATCTCTTTTTTTATGGAAGAATTTAATAAAATCTATATGACAAATCAGATTATATTATGCAAAGAAAAGCATGGTTATATAATGCTGCATTTAATAATTAATACTACAGCATTGCATGGGTATGTGAGTTAATATCCAAAGATTAATTAAACTGAACATTACACATTGGTTCTGGTAACCTAACAATTTATTCATCAAGCTGGCTTGTGTGGTAAGACTTCAGTAGTCATTGTTAATGAGTGAGGTCCAAAACTAAGGCGTTAAATTTGAACATCCCTTACATACTATAGGTGGATATGGCCATTTCCGAGTAAAGACCACTAGATCGAGGCCAACTGCACCCAGACGCGATCTATTCTAAAAGACCACACGAGTCAGAACACGAGTGAACACGAGTGAACACGAGTCAGAACACGAGTGAATACGAGACAACACGAGTGAACACGAGTCAAAAAATTGTGAACACGAGTCAAAAACTGACGAACACGAGTGAACACGAGTCAAAAATGACGAACACGAGTGAACACGAGTGAACGCATTCTTAAAGAGGCTCCCTACAGTTTTAAGCCCGTGATGACGATCTGTACTGTGTAATTGCACGCGGGTTTCTTGGCGGCCCACAGGATGTTGGATTAATAATTATTAATAACAATTGTTATATAGTTAGTGTCAAAGTTCAATTTTTCTGTTTGCCGATTGGTCAAAACCGTGTCACGTTTCTGTCCACAAAACGTCATGTTCGGCAACCGGTCCGCAATATTGATCGGTCAATAATAAAATGGGTGCAATACGCATGCGCGTCAACCATGAAGTTCCAAAGTTCATTTTTTAAACTTTTTACTAAACATTTACGGCGTTCCATTTATCCAGTTTTGGTTTCAAATTAAGTTCACTCCAATAACCGGTGAATTATTCATACTTTGAGTCTTTGACACTTATATACTATATAACAAAACACTTATTTACTGAGACCTCGGGAAAGCAGTGTGTTGTGTGGCCCCTCGAACAACGGCGATCTCGGGTCCACAAAACACACTGTTTCCCTCGGTCTCAGTAAATAAGTGATAATTATTCGCCGAAGGCGAGATGATTATCGGTGAATAAAAACCGAGACGAAGTCGAGGTTTTTATTCACGATAATCACCGAGCCTGAGGTGAATAATTGTTTTAGTATAATTTCATAGGTGAATATTTAGAAAAAAATTTAAAAATACACATTTCTTCGTCATTTAATTGACAAAACGGCTTCGGCCGCCATTTTGAGAATCACTTAGGTGATTATCGCGTAATAATCACGTACCTCAACAGCAGCCAATCAGCGTGGAGAATTTTGAATAATCACCTATGTAATTATACTAATAATAATTAAAATCATAACGAAAACTTTAATAATAATAATAATACTTATAATTATATTAGAATTAATTATTTAACAAATATAAAACATTTTCCGTGTTGATATACAGTTATATCAACACGAGTGGAAATTGGGAAAACGAGAAATTGTGTGGAAACACGACGCCCGAAGGGCCGAGTGTTTTCACACAATTTCGAGTTTTCCCAACTTCCACGAGTGTTGATATAACTATATATCAATACGGAAAAAATGTTTTATATTTGTTTTATAATATAGCAATGTCAAAAGCCCGAAGAATAAGAAAAATTTCCGTGTTACAAGCGGCGGAAAATTTCCCGTGTTGACATGGAGTTATATCAACACGGCTCTTAGCCAATCAGCGTTCAGAATTTACAAATGCTATATTATAAAATTATATAATATATTAATTATTACAACAATTATTATTTAGTAATAATTATTAGTAATTAATTATAATAATAATTATTAATTAATTATTAATAATTATTAGTAATTTTTATTAATTAATAATAATGATATGTAAGTATATAATAAGATGAAAATGATGGTCCATAAGATGAAGCTTTGGTTTTGTTTGTTGTTGCTGACCAAAGTAATGCGGAGTCTTTGACGATTCACCGTTCACATGATCACATCTTGCCACATGGAAAGTTGATGTATATATGTATATATATATATGTATATATATATATATATATATATATATATATATATATATATATATATATATATATATATATATATATATATATATATATATATATATATATATATATATATATATATATAGTGTATTACCGTCCTGACCGCGTAGCTCAGTTGGAAGAGCATTGGGCTAGTATTCCAAAGGTCGTAGGTTCGAATCCCACCGTGGCCGGGCATATTTTTCAAGCTCGCTCGGTGTGGATATACACTCAGAGTAACACCACAAATATCATATT
>CACRXK020002797.1:24486-40472 GCA_902702795.2 Paramuricea clavata
GGTGAATATGATATTTGTGGTGTTACTCTGAGTGTATATCCACACCGGGCGAGCTTGAAAATTTTTTGCCCGGCCACGGTGGGATTCGAACCTACGACCTTTGGAATACTAGCCCAATGCTCTTCCAACTGAGCTACGCGGTCAGGACGGTTCGAGTAAGTGATATTTCGGAACAGAATCTAGTTCCTTCGATACCAATGTTTTCTAGTAATATGATTTTTTTTTTTTTGTGCTAGTGTAGTGTACTCAGGTGAATATGATATTTGTGGTGTTACTCTGAGTGTATATCCACACCTGAGTACACTACACCAACACAAAAAAAAAAATCATATTACTAGAAAACATTGGTATCGAAGGAACTAGATTCTGTTCCGAAATATCACTTACTCGAACCATCCTGACCGCGTAGCTCAGTTGGAAGAGCATTGGGCTAGTATTCCAAAGGTCGTAGGTTCGAATCCCACCGTGGCCGGGCATATTTTTCAAGCTCGCTCGGTGTGGATATACACTCAGAGTAACACCACAAATATCATATTCACCTGAGTACACTACACCAACACAGAAAAAAATTCATATTACTAGAATACATTGGTATCGAAGGAACTAGATTCTGTTCCGAAATATCACTTACTCGAACCGTCCTGACCGCGTAGCTCAGTTGGAAGAGCATTGGGCTAGTATTCCAAAGGTCGTAGGTTCGAATCCCACCGTGGCCGGGCAAAAAATTTTCAAGCTCGCCCGGTGTGGATATACACTCAGAGTAACACCACAAATATCATATTCACCTGAGTACACTACACCAACACAAAAAAAAACATATGACTAGAAAACATTGGTATCGAAGGAACTAGATTCTGTTCCGAAATATCACTTACTCGAACCGTCCTGACCGCGTAGCTCAGTTGGAAGAGCATTGGGCTAGTATTCCAAAGGTCGTAGGTTCGAATCCCACCGTGGCCGGGCAAATTTTTCAAGCTCGCCCGGTGTGGATATACACTCAGAGTAACACCACAAATATCATATTCACCTGAGTACACTACACCAACACAAAAAAAAACCCTGGAAATAGTTTTAAGAAATAATCTCGGCGAGATGCAGCGAAACGTGACAATGTAAGTCTGTAATACAATTTATAAAGATTTTCTTAATAGTCTTCACATATGTTATTTGAGTTTGAATCATTTGTCCTAGTTTAAGTTATGTGCCTTTATGAGTTTATGATCATTTCCCAAATTTGTTTATGCCAAATTGCTTACAAAAGAATTAAAAACTCTTGACAAAATGAAGTTGAATTTTAAAGAAAACTATTTTGTCATCATGCCATGCATAAAATAAATAAAATAATCCAGCGGGCAAGTCGTTAAATTAATTATTAATGGCTTGTGCAATTTTGGCACATTTTTCAAATATCATTTGTAGTGTTAATCATTAATTGCACTCCTTCCTGTGTAACTACCTATACTTATATAGCATTGACATTTATATTACAGTGAACTATAATTGCTGATGTTTTATGATTATTGTACATCGTGTTTGGTGCCGCCCCTACCTTTTTTATTAATACATTTCCCCCCCCCCTCCCCAATATCTCCTCCCCCCCAGCATTAATAACTAGGAGTTACTATCGCAAGGAAAGTGCTGCCGTTTGGCGACATGAACTGAATGCAAAAGAATATACTTCTAGACAATTCTCTAAAGGGAAATCTACTTTTGACCCAATGTCCTCACCTCCAGGTTTTATCAATGGTAGCATAGCAGGCCTGCACATGAACGTTATATCCCCTAAATTTCCTGCACAAATTTGTTTCTCATTCATCATTTTATGATTTAAAGACCAATCACAAACGTATTATTAAACTGTGTGCACGGAACACGAGTAAATAACCAACATGAAAATGAGGCCATTGGGTCAAAATTGGATAAACGGCATACCCATTAGCTGGTAATGCACCCTACTTTAGTATTAACTCGTCTAACCCCAGACAAATTTACACTCTGTAACGCCAGACGATTTTACTTGTCAGTGTTAGAGTACTGTCAGTATTAAAATGGGATTAACAAACCTATCTGACAATATTGTCCCTTGGCCCCCATTGGCTGGCAACGCGACCTACTTTAGTATTTACTGTGATTTATCAACGCCGGACAACTTTACTCGTGAGTGCCAGTAAACGGGTTAATTTCACGTCACACCCTAAATTTAAAATTTTTACGATTTTTATTTTTATTACTCTCGTCTTCTAAAAAACCAGTTTCTTCGGGAGTGCCTCAAGGCAGTATTTTAGGGCCAATTCTATTCCTCCTCTACGTTAATGATCTTCATGATGCTGTTGAGAACTCAAAAGTGGCTTGCTTCGCGTCAAAATTTGCGGTCAAATTTTCCTCAAATTTTCCTAAGTCGCCTTAAGTTGCCCAATGTCGTGTGATATATTGACATTTATAGTTACATTGAAATAGATACTCGTAAATAGCAAGCAAACAGGCTTAGGCATGGACCTTCGGGTTTAATAATTAACTTGAAGACTAAGACTATTATTGTACATGTGTTTGGAGTAATACAATATATAAATTTACAGTGGTGGCAGCGGTGATTCTCGCTTTAAATTGTCGGAAATGGCAGAAATAAAACAAGCCTGTTATGACGGTACGGAAGATGTAGATTTGTGGCTTATGAAAATGAAGTTCGATTTTTCTACAAAGAACTTTGAAGGTAAACAAGAAGCTCACGCCATAGCGAGTAAACTCGAGGGGGCGGCGTTTCTATGTTTTGCGAGATTAGACGATGAACTTCAAGATGACCCAAAAGAAGTTAAAGCCGCTTTAAGGAAGGAATTCGACAAAGAATCGATCGACCATGAGAAAGCTGTCGACGAATTACGAGGTTTAGGGTGAAAAGGCGGTGAAACACCAGCACAGTTAGCGTGGAGAATCGAAAAGTTGATGGCGAAGGCTTACCCGGAGTTATGCGCGTCAACACACGGATCGGCAAAGAAAACAAAGGAACAAATGTTACATGATACCTTTTTGGGAGCTATTGACAATGCAATGAGTCGAAAGATAAAGAGCGACAGTAAGCATCGAGATTTAAATTTAACACAACTTTCTGAAGAATTAGATCGGCTCGAGCTAATTTATAAAACAACAGCGCCTAAAGTAAACCTCGAAGTAAACAATTTCAAAACGACAGGGGAAGCAGACGAAATATCGTTAAGAAAGATAATCAGAGAAGAGATAGCAGCCGCCCTATCAAAAGAAAACGATGGAAGTCGGGAAACGGAGGACGAAACAAAACGTACGGTCGGGTTCGTTGGAAAGAGAAATTTCCCGCCAAAACCTAGGAGTGGAAAAACCGGTAAAAATCAAGCGTGTTTCCACTGCCAGTCGCCTGAACATTTTCGGAAAGACTGTCCATTTACAGATCTTGGTCAACGCTGCTGGCAAAAGGGCCATACAGCACCATCTTGCCATGCTCCAAGCCCTCGCCCTTCGCCGTCTTTAAACTCCAAGGCGGCTGGGAACAATCGTCAGCAAAAATAAATTCGTTCTCAGCCGCGAAGAAATTTAATACACTAACTGGTACAGTGGTTCAGTCTGGAAGCAGAGAGTTCAAGCATGAGTTTATTTGTGATTCTGGAGCAGAGGTTTCAGTTATTCCAACGGCGTTAGCACAAGAACATTACATGAAAATTCAACCAACTACACGTCACGTAGAGATGGCTAATGGGACGCACGCAGAATGCAGAGGTGTGGTTCAAACATCAGTTACGGTAGGGACAAATAGTTGTATATTGAGTTTTTTTGTGGTAAGTGGTGTTCAAAACGGGATTCTGGTCCTGGACTCTTTGTGAAAATTGGGTGTATCGTTGAACACAAGAAAAAAATTGGCAACAATAGATGGGGCCCAACCCGTGTTACAATCGGAAGTAGATATCCCTCAGGAAATGCTAAAGTGTTGCCACATACGAGTCGCGGAATGTCGTGATATTAAGCCATTTGAAGAAATATTCATTTGGGGGTAAATTGGAAGATAAGAATGAAAAATTTACTAGAGATTCGTATATCGAAGGTACGGAACATTTTCAGCAGAGAACTGGGCTTCTTACATCCCCGATAAAGATTTCGGCAGAAATGATGAACGATGAAAACAAAATCCCCATATGCGTCCTGAATACTACTGATAAATCAATCAGAGTTTATAGAGAACAAACTTCGGCCACAATTCAGGAACTGCCAAGTACCCACAACATAGCACATATTTCAGAGTCAAATATGGGGGGGGGGGAATAATCCATCATCACAATATGACCCGGTCGCAGAAGTATCAGTTGGTGAACAATTGACAACACAACAAAGAGAAAACCTAGAAGTTTTAATTCGAAAAAATACACAAGTTTTCGACTACCCAGGAAACAGTGGGTTCACCACAACAATAGAGCACACAATATACCCACAGCCGTATCTGATCCAATTGTGTGCCACCCCAGACGACACAACCTGGTGTTAACACAAAAAATTAATGAACCAGTAGGAAACCATGTAAAGTCGGGACATTTGACACCCTCTAAGTCCCCTTGGGCATTTCCAATTGTACCTGTATTGAAACCAGATAAAACAGATCGATTGTATGTAGACTACAGACCACTTAACAAAATTACCCAGAATGACCCATATCCAACTGGAAATTTGCAAGAGGTTCTAGACAATCTATCAGGTGCTAACTATTTTGGTGTTATTGACTTGGCCCAAGGTTATTTGCAGGTCCCACTGGCCAAGGAAGATCGACCAAAGACAGTGTTTCGATCACCTACTGGTTTTTGGGAATCGACAAGAATGCAATATGGTTTAAAAGGAAGTTCGGCAAATTTTTCTCGGTTGATGCAGAGGGTTCTAGGACACATTCCACCACATCGGTTGGCATTGTACATGGATGATATCTGTATTATTAGCAAAACGTTTGAGGAACATTTGGTAAATCTCCAGGGAGTATTTGATGCATTGCGACAGCATGTATTACGAGTTAAAGCTAAGAAATGTGCTTTCGCAATGAAAGAAGTGAAATTTCTTGGACACAAAGTTTGCAACAAGGGTGTGCAGCCAGAGGAACAAAAAGTAAAGGCAATTCGTGCATGGGTTGCACCAACTTGTCTTAAAGAGGTGCAAATGTTTTTGGGTGCAGTTGGGTGGTATCGGAAGTTTATCAAGGATTTTAGTACAATTGCTCGACCGTTAACATGGCTTTTGGAGAAAGATGTCACATTCACTTGGGGTAAGGAGCAAGATGATGCATTCAATACACTTAGACATGAGTTGGTTAAAGCTCCAGTATTAGCCCATCCTGACCCCACTCGACCCTTTGTTGTTACAATTACATCCGGTTGCATATTTCAGTCGTGCATTGACCAAACGAGAACGTTCATATCCAACTTATGACAGAAAAGTGATGGCTATGCGAGACACGCTTAAGCATTTTCGGTGTTATCTGTTAGGAGCACAAGTAGTGACGAGGACCAACCTCAAACCTCTTCTAAAGATCCTGGAACAGAAAGATCCATCTGGACGAAGAGCGACATTGATGAGAGATATAGCAAAATTCGAACCACGCATGGAGTTTATTTGAGGGCAGGATAATCACAGGGCAGATGCTCTTAGTCGGATCGGATGGAATGTCAAGTGGGAAGAGAGAGGCGAGGATACTAGTAAAGTGGTTACTATCGGTGGCTCTCAAGACGAGATTGGTCCATGCAAGGATGTAAGGTTGGACATAAATGATTTCCAATTGCAACAAGAACGTGATCCAACCCTTAAGCCTCATATTTCCACTCATTGTATCCTGTCGCCTATGTGCATTTGTAACACGGAACATGAAACAGTTGCCCATTATTTGTTAAGATGTCCCCGTTATGCTGCTCTTAGACATAACTTACACTCGAGTGCTGCACAAGTGTTTGGTGATAATTGGTATCTATTGTCAGATTTGCAACGAGTAAATATTCTTCTATCTGGTTCTACTAGATTGAATATTTCCGAGAACCAAACTATTTTTAAATCTGTCCAGTACTATATAAAGCAAACTGAACGTTTTTCTTAGTTCAACCTACCAATTATCGCTTTTGTCTTTTGTTGTGTGCTTTATGGAGTTTTAACTCTCACAAAATTAATGTAAATGTTGCGTGAGCCCCTTTGATGAGCTATTGCTCTTGGGCAAACGCAATTTCAATAAATATGTTTATACAAAAATTATTGTACATGTGTTCGGAGTAATACAATATTTAAATTTACAGTCGCCCAATGTCGCTGCGACTTAAGGCGACTTTTGGACCCGGAGTAGGCCTGAATTTGGTATGAAATGCGATATTTTACTTCATATAATGCGAAAGTAGGATAAACGTTTTCACAGTAAGAATATTCTGACATTGCTTGGCTACTATTTTTTAATAATCATATAGCCCGAAATTGACCATGCATGCATTTAAAACAACGTTACTACAGTTTGTGTTAATCAGCCGGCCTGCTTGGAATCTATTGAATGCTCACTGTAAAGTGTTTTTCAAATGAGTTGATTTCTATTAGGCCTGTTGGTTTAATTAATTAACTCCCTAAGTCAGCGTGAATCTTTTTTTCGTGCGACTGCAGTCGTTGACATTGTAGTGATAGTGTATATGAAAAACTATAAAGGCTGCAAGATGCGTCAGTTTTTAGAAAAAATAACAAAAAAGCACCGTTCAAATTCACGTGAGACATCAAGCCAAGTTAAATATCTATAGTTTGGTGTGTTCAAATTTATCTCAACCTAATTACTCACTGGGCAGAAAACACGGTTTTAAATACGTCCGCGCTTTGACAAAAAAGCACAAATATCGCCAAAATCGAGTTCAAAACGAATGTCTTTTCCTCAAGAATTTCATTGATAATTGAAGATTTGTGTTGTTTAGATATCGTCTTTTCTGCACAAATGAGTATCGCAGTCGCGAATCTATTGTCGTGCGGAGTATATGGAAAACTATAAAGGCTGCAAGATATCTCCGTTTTATGAAAAAAGCTATCTCCGTTTTACGTGTGACATAAAGTAAAGTTAATTTAAATGTCTTTAATATGTTGTGTTCAAATTTATCTCAACCTATCTCTTGCACAGGGCAGGAAACAAATATTTTCATCGCTCGAGTAAAATTTTTGCCCTGACATTTTTTTTCAACGAGTGTTCAGTAACAAACAACCCAAGCGGTTACATACATGTGATATAACTTATTAAATAATATTTCAAATTTTAATTAACGAAACATAATTACTTTGCATTTAAATCCCTTGTTTTCTAGTTTGCTTGTTTACATTTTTTTTTGCCATTTTGTACACGATTTTCTCAATTTTTTGAAGAAAGCGAGTCCCCCGCCCGTGTCAGCGCGTTTCCCCGCCCGTGTTTTATAGCGCCCTGGTTCGAATTAGTTTTACCAGTGAACAATCGTGGTCAATTCATTTAAGTATCAACAATTCTACATATTGAATTGCAAGGAACTTTAAGTTCGTTCTTTCTTACACTTACGCTTACATTTCATTTCGGTATTATCTAGATACTATATTCCCAATCCAGACACCCAAGGTTTGGTTTTCTCTCGAAACAAACCACAAGAGTCGGTAAAAGGCAATGAAATAACCGCGACGCCCACTAATGGTATGTATTGTACTGCGTGGTTCAATCACGGTAGGAGCCCGTCGCCGACTACTGGGAAAAACGAATATGAATATGCCGTGCAAGTAGACGCAGAACCAGTTGGTGGATCATCAAAACTACTTCTTGTTCCTGGAAACAGTTACAGCGTTATAATGAAAGCTGACACAGCGCATTTGTAAATTCCCGCAGTTACTAACAAGCCAGGCGTTGTTTATGGCTATGTTGTTTTTCCAATAATGTTTTTCCATGGTCCTCTGCTTTCCGTCCTTAACCAGACTGTAATAATGACCGAAGAAAAAACGAACCCTGCAAAGCTGCACATAAGTGTGAGTAATGCGCTGTTGAACTTACAAGAAAGAGCAGGGTCACCGTGGGGGTGTCAAGGAGGGTCCTCCTCACCCCGAACCAATTTGTTCAAAGAGCGCAAGTCAAGCTATACATGTAAATCTCCGTGATAGTGCTAAATGGTCAAGGTTGGTACATTTATACGTTGACGGTAAAGATCAGACTGGGAATAAAAATCATTATCTGGTACCAACGGGCCTTCCAAGACAGAATCCTTTGAAATTCACCAATATCAAGAACGGAGCTGATACAGAAGTGGAATTCAGTGACAATTGAGAGGCAGGTTCTTGCTAGAGAAGAACAATAATATAATATTAAACATTATAATATTATAATATTATGCAGTACGAGATACAATCAATAATAAAATGCAAGCATTAATTCAGTCAAGCATTAATGTCAATACTTACTAGTATAGAAACTAGTCCTAGAATTACATATGTTATGCAACAAACCTCCACTTTGAGATGTGATTACTTCTAAGTACTGTGTTTTATTTTGATCCGTGATCTCAAGGTATATTAACTGGACTGAAATTAAACACAATTCGAGTTCACTGCAAACGTGATCGTTTTGATTTAGGAAAGTGATTTAGGACCCATTTTATTCTGAACAATTTATACATCTGTTTGGAATAAGCTTTCATTCTTTCCGTTTTAAGCATCTAAACAAACAGATAATCTACATCATTGCTCATATTTATTATGATTCGAGCAGCTCTGTTTTGGAGCTTTTGGAGGCGTTTTGATTGTATTTCACCAAACACATCCCTGCATACTTCACAGCAATATGTAAAGTATGGGCGAACAATAGAATTATGTACAGAAACAAGCGTATCTTTCTCAAAAAATTATTTTATTTCACGAAGAGCTGATATCCCTGATGTTATATTCTTGCAAATGTTTTCATTATTATTCTTCCAAGATAAATACTGGGGCCGGTTGTATAAAAAGTGATTAAAGTTAACTATAATGAAGTGCAAACGTCATCCAATAAGAAGCCCGTATTTGAGAGTTAATCACTATTTAACTATAAAATAGTGATTAAAAAAGTGACTAAAGTTTTATACAACCGGCCCCAGGTCAACAGTCAGTCCAAGCGTTTTGCAATTGTCATGCGTCATACTCGGAAGCTACCGATGACCTCCTGAGGGATGGGTTTTATGTATATGTTGGGGCTATGTGATTATGGATTAAAGTACATTACTCTTATATCTTTATGCTTACTTACACGCATAACATGGTGTCAAGAGTGGGATAAATCGAAAAGAGGAATTATAAAGGTGCAATATACATTTATTCGCCGCCTAAACACTGGTTAGATGTTCGGAAACAAACAAAAAACCGGCGAAATCGTGCGAGCATTTCGACCGAAATTTTGAATTTTGAAAATTTGTATTTTCAAATTGCATCGCTAAAAGCAACACAACAAACGAGCAATGCCAAAGAACGAAAAACCAATATTGGACGTTCAAGCGGTTCGGACCAATGGAGATCATTTCAGACAATTGGGAAACTCGGTTTCGTGATTACTGCTTGGTCGTAGGATACAGAGATCCGACAAAAGACAGAAGAACTACTCAAACGAATGACCATTACATTGCAGCTAAGCGGCTTTTCGAAATAGCTGTACTTCGGACAGCAATACCAAGCTTAGAATGGAACACGCTTGAGGATGTAATTGCTCCAAAAATATTAGCAGATGATCAACAATAACCTTGGGTATGGCTACAGAAAATCAAGGAGCATTATGTTGGGGCGAGCGCCTTACTGCAAGACCGTTATCACTTCTGGGTGAAAATGACACAACCGCCAACAGCCCCAATAGCAATGTGGGAAACTATATAGTTCGTACGGCAGCAGGCCGCTGTCCGTTTGGAGCTCAATCTGATGAGTTCATGCGTGACAAATTTCTGTTCAATCTTAATGAATCATTCAGCCATTCTTGCGAGAATATTTTCTATAGGAATAGTCAAAGAAAGCCAGAGGACCCTCCATTCACATACCCTAGGCTTTGTTGTCACTCAAGCTTTGTCCTATGAGGCAGCACAGAACACAAGTAAAATGCTCCAACATTGGACAACTGAAGAGCAAGTCCTCCAGGAAGTAGCATCCAGGGATCTACCCAAGTTATTAGCAAGGCCGGCCATGCCGAATATGAATTTAAAGCCTTGTTGGTACTGTGACAACAAGCAAAGTCACCCTCGTGAGTTATGCCGAAAAATTGGCCACATTCCCAAAGTGTGCATGCAGGCAGCCAAGGATAGGAAGATCAAACAGGAACAAGTCAGGTTGCTCAACCAAGACCCACCTCGCCATCGTTTGGAAGAAGCAGTTCAGCATGAGCAGTGTTTTTTCATTTCAAACCAGAAGCAGCCTGGACAGATCTCAACCCGCCACGCCGCACCAGAAACCAGGCGGAAACAGTTAAGCCTAGTTCTCATTCATCGCAAACCGTCGGCGATGGGAGCTTTGCGACGTCGGCGACCGCTTGCCATTTATGAGAACACATCAAAAATTATATCGCCGATTGTCCGTAATCGTCGCCGACCATCGGCGATGACATCGCAGGAAACAAAAAAGTTTGTTTCTTGCGACCATCCCCGACTGCCACCTGCTTGAAAAATCTATGAGAAATGAGTAAAAGTTGTTTTTTCCTCTACAAGCAAGGAAATAATCAATTGAAGTTTGACAGAAATAATGAACTTTACGTTGAATGGGGCCATTTTGTAGGAAATTTGGGAAATTTCGAAACACATCGGCTGTCATCTGCGACGATCACCGATGTATGAGAACTTTCGTGCATTCGCGCTCGGCGAGTATCAGCGATAAGCGTCGCCGATCGTCAGTGACAGTTTGCGATGAATGAGAACTAGGCTTTACTTTGTACTGCTGACTCTATCAAGACCACAATCTGGCCAGCCTGATGATTCTATAAAAGTCCCTTTTCAAATTGATTCAGCTGCATCTTGTAATACCCTTCCTGCGAAGTACCAAAAGGGTTAATAAATCAGACATTCGAACCTATCAGAAATTGGGAGGTTGAAAAAATTAACTGTCATTTTTCAAAAATTTCTATTTTGCCCCAAGTGTTGGAATTTTGTGGCAACTTTAAATACTTTTGTTAAACTTTCTTTTTAAAAGGATGAATACTACTTAACTTATGTTCTTCATTGACAATGCTAAATTATACTGCTGATAAGCACACATTCATTTCTAAATAATGAAAAAGTTTCCATTTTTATTAAACTGATACTCTTAATTATAATGGCGCCAGTCATTCTGAAAAATCAGTTGGAAGTTCAAATTTAATCTAGAATATAAATCGGGATAGCAATTGGAACAACATAATAAATACCCAACTGCAGTTCATATACATATAAACATTGCAAAATTTTTAGCAGAATCAATCGAATTAATTAAGAAGGTCGAGGGTCACTTCACTCCAAAAAAGTGAATGGGATTTTTTTGATTATCAAAATTGAAAATAAACGTAGTGGGTTTGTTTGTTTGTTTGTTTGTTTGTTTGTTTGTTTGTTTGTTTGTTTGTTTGTTTGTTTGTTTGTTTGTTTGTTTGTTTGTTTGTTTGTTTGTTTGTTTGTTGTTTGTTGTTTGTTGTTTGTTGTTTGTTGTTTGTTGTTTGTTGTTTGTTGTTTGTTGTTTGTTGTTTGTTGTTTGTTGTTTGTTGTTTGTTGTTTGTTGTTTGTTGTTTGTTGTTTGTTGTTTGTTGTTTGTTGTTTGTTGTTTGTTTGTTGTTTGTTTGTTGTTTGTTTGTTTGTTTGTTTGTTTGTTTGTTGTTGTTTGTTGTTGTTTGTTGTTGTTGTTTGTTTGTTTGTTTGTTTGTTTGTTTGTTTGTCTGTCTGTTTGTTTGTCTGTCTGTCTGTCTGTCTGTCTGTCTGTCTGTCTGCTTGCTTGCTTGCTTGCTTGTTTGTTTGTTTGTTTGTTTGTTTGTTTGTTTGTTTGTTTGTTTGTTTGTTTGTTTGTTTGTTTGTTTGTTTGTTTGTTTGTTTGTTTGTTTGTTTGTTTGTTTGTTTGTTTGTTTGTTTGTTTAGATAATGAATTTATGGAACCTTTGCTCGTTTTTTCCGACTGCGTGCATGTGTAAAAAATCAATATTTTTCTATTTCTTATAGATATAAATGAATGTTTGAATCCGAACACATGTCATAATTCTGCAACATGTACCAATACTGTTGGATCATTTACATGTCAATGTAATTCTGGATATTCTGGCGATGGATTTAGTTGTGTCGGTAAGTAATACGAAAATTGAATTTCAATATAAATTTCAACACGCGCAACTACTTGAACAATTCGATATTATCCGAAAGGGAGTTTATGATTATATAGCTGTAACAAAGAACGCGCTGCCATAATTCATAGTTGGGCTTGTAGTTAAATCATTGGCAAAGCTAAGAAATAAATAAAATAAACCGCTCAAAAAAAATTCCCTATGGATTCAGAATTATGTTTTTTAAACAAAAAGTCTTTATGCTTTATTGTAAAGAGTATTATGGAAATACATAATGATTCTTTTAGTCGAAGGAGGTTGTAATTTAGTTTTTGTTTATTCATTTATTCGGTGCAGTAAACGGTTTAATAAATGTGTGTGACACTGACCACTAACGACGAGGCGTAACCATGTCTACCACTATAGTATCTGCAAGTGTACTTATACATCTCAAATTCATTAATCAAATTCATGAGTAAATTAGCCAACCATATTGCTTTATCTTGCTCACATGATAATACTGGATACCTGCTGAAATACTGTATATTCATTCTGTCCCAGGACTGGATCAAAATTAATTCAGTCCTTGGACTGGATCAGAAGTAATTAAGTATTCGTATGAGATGTCATTTCAAATCCTCCAATTCGGACTGGACTAGATTTCAAGTCCCCGCGTTTTGATCCAGTCCTCGGTTTCGCCTCGGACGTGACTTGAAATCCAATCCAGCCTTCACAGTCGGATTTGAAATATTACTTAAAATTTACAAGAAATTTAGAATATATAATTAATTTCATCGTCAACAGATATCAACCAATGTTTGACCAATCCTTGTGATCCAAATGCTTCGTGTGGGAATACTCCTGGTTCATTCACGTGCACTTGTAACTCTGGCTATGCTGGAAATGGACTTACTTGTTGGAGTAAGTAGCCAAATCACAACTCGTAAAAACACTTATAGGCCATGTGTATATAACTTTATAAATACTAATTAATTGAATAATAACTTTTGCAAGGTCCTCTGTAGCTGCGAACGTAGCTGATCTTGACAGGATGAACAGCAGTTACACTATAAGAGTTACTACTGACAACTATATTGATTTCTTGACGAGAACTCATTGTGCATGGGAACTAGCACAGAAGCTGAATTAGCACAGAAGCACACTTAAGAGAGTCTTAGTTAAGATATACATATAGAATAAACATATAGTAGGCCTATAATTAGGAAACTAATATCAGAGTTGTAAAGGTAAATTAGTCTTGTCTAAGTATAGGTAATATTAGTAAGCACAATATCTCGTGCAATGTGTCATGACAAGTGAGCTGAATAATGTGAATGTAAGTTCTCTTTCACGAATCAGCCAGAATCATGGCCACAGTTAATGCGGAGAGACTTTAATGTTGACCAGGACTTTGAAAACTTTGGAAATATATTAAATTTGAAAATAAATTGTACGCCTGGAAAATACTTAAAACATTAAGTGCATTACTTTAATGTAAAAAAATTATTTTAATTAGAATTAGTGCTTTCTGATGATAATTATATTCATGAAGAATGTCTTTGACGGGTCATGAAAAAACACGATTACTCTAGGTTAATTCAGAATTTCTTGGTGTAATGAGTTTGTTATAATTTCAGATATCAATGAATGTGTAACGTTGAGTCCTTGTAGTCCAGATGCAACTTGCCAAGACACCCCTGGTTCATTTACATGTACCTGTAACGTTGGTTTCACTGGAAATGGACTTAATTGTTCTGGTAAGTTGTTGTTTTGTTTCACATGGGAAGAAATTGACGAATCAGGAACAGCGGTAATCCCCAGTTAGTCAGAAGACATTTCCTTGGGGCTTAAGGAGATTTTAATGTTGGAGAGAAGAGCTTCATAGAGAGAAAAGTTTATTTGTTTGGTCGAAAATGCAGTAAAGTGCACGAGTGACGTAATCTTGAAGGTCTGTGCCAATGTTATAGTAGCGATGTCAAAAGACAGCTGCGTGAGAATTGAGAAGGTTACAATTTGATCAGAACTTCGACGTTTCGAGCGAAGGCTCTTCTTCAGGAAGTTAGAGTGTTGATCGGGAAAATTACATGTGTTTTTATACTAGGCAATATATAAGTGATCACGTCACAATAAATATCACCTTATTCCAGACTTGTTTGTGCGATGTTACTCAGAGTGTATATCCACACCGGGGAGGCTTGAAAAACATGCCCGGCCACGGCGGGATTCGAACCTACGACCTTTGGAATACTAGCCCAATGCTCCTCCAACTGAGCTACGCGGATCTATTCTTCTTATTCACCTTTTCTTCTTATTCACCTGAGTACATTACACCAACACAGCAGATTTCATGATTATTCCAGACTTGTTTCATATATCATTTGTAGTTTTCCGTATATTTGTATTAATATATTTTGTAATGTGATTTAAATATTTGTCTACACTTTGTTTGGACTAAATCCATCTGATTGTTTTTTTGTCACGTGCAGCATGATCGCTTTCATATTTAGTAGTTTACTAGTATAAAAGCTCTTTTCCTATCCATGCTACTAACTTCTCAACGAAGTGTCTTCGCTCGAAACATCGAAGTTCTGCTTATATTTTTCAGCTAGTTGTATCTCTCTCAATTTGCTGCAGTAACAATGAACTGTTTCAGGGCATTTAATAAATATAATCAATACGGCATGTTTTTCTTTCATGTAAGGAAATAAGACCCCTATCTTAATACAGGGTTCTTAGTATGAAGTGTTTTTAAGTTGTAATTACAAGTTACTTTTAGTTTTTGTTGGAAGTGTTCACTATTTTATCTTTACATTTCACTTTCTTTTTAGATATCAATGAATGTCTTACTACTCCTTGTGATACAAATGCTCAATGTACAAACACGCGTGGCTCTTTCTTGTGTCAATGTAACTCTGGATTTGCGGGGAATGGATTCACTTGCGTCAGTAAGTCAACATTTTCCATTTGTATCTTCATGCAGAGATGCCACGCAACCACACTTGTTCGCCATTCTTTGTTTGCAAAACGGGCGAGAAAAGCGTAATAAGAGGAGGCCAGAGTGATTTAATTAACTTAAGATACAACAGCTAACAATTTTTCACCGACACTGAACGATGCAAGGATATTCACCGGGACACGAAGCGTTAGATTCACCGACACTGACGTGAACATAACTTTTAGCATATACCATAACAAAACAAAAATGACAATAACAAAAGAATAATGAGCAAAAAACAACGAAATTAGTGTGAAAACAATTTGTATTGTTGAAAACAAAACAGTATTTACTAATTTTAGTAATTTTAGTAATTAGAAACAGTAAAAATTACTTCCACACAAACAAAACTTTGAGGCTTTCTTTGTGCTTAGCGGAACCACAGTTTCGTTTACAGTAAAGCTAAATATTTGCTCGTCTATGACCGGAACGAAACATGAAGCATTTTATTTTGCCCCAGAGGTGAATAGTGCATCCGGAGATAAGCAACCAATCAAATTGCGTTAGATACTCAGGTATTTGTCCATGGGGGGTTGCTATCAATCCCTTGAGAGACAAAACCAGTGGCGGCCATGTTGGATAAAACACGCTTTAGGCTAATTAAAATACCTGCTACCATTATGGTATCAAAGTTCCTCCAACATGGCCAGCATGACGTCACGTGCAATCCAAGAATAGGTACAGTCTAGTATAAAAGCTAGTGCCTGTCAAACGTGATTTATTACGTTTCTCAGGTCTTGAAGTGAATGC
>CACRXK020002798.1:0-27988 GCA_902702795.2 Paramuricea clavata
ATTATGTGGACACCTAACTTTTCTAACGCCAATATTAACATTGAGACGTTCTTTCATGAAATTTGTCGCCCCCTACCCCCTATTCAATGTTGTTTCGCGCATTTAAATTTGAAAAGTTTCATTTACCAACGTTGAATTGGGGGAAGGAGGGGGAGAAATTTTCTGGGGAGTAATTCTGTAGAAATACATCTATTTTTGTTTGACGCACGCGGTGTCCACAATAATTTTTGCCAGGATTGTAGCTATGCGACAGGTGAATGAATGAGAAAAAAATTATGGCAAAGAGAAAAATTCAAATTTGTTCACGCTCACTCTGGGATCGAACTCACAATCCTCAGCATTTACTCTTAATGTTGTTCCCACACGCCACCACACCTTACACAGAATATATGTTAATTTATTGTATATATACAGGTCATTCTTAGCCAGCGCGATTTATGATTGCATAAATACGTGCACCATTGTACACGGCCAAGGGTACAGTAACAGCCGAGTCGTATCTACTCTTACAATACAATACTTACAATACATCACGGCACAGATCACAGCTACCAGCCAGGGTTATTTAACTGTAATACAATACTACAATGCAATACAAGTGTTAGCTGAGCCTGTTGGTAGTATACTATAGTATACTACAATATATCATGGCTACCATCTGGTATTACAGCTATCAGCTGGGCCTGTCCCTTGTATACTATAGTATACTACAATACATTGTGGCTACCAGCCGGCAATACGGCTATCAGCCTGGCCTGTCTGTAGTTTTCTAATAGTATACTACAAAACATCATGGCTACCAGCTGGGGTATGTTATTTAACTGTAATATAATAATGCTACAGTGCAATACAACTGTCAGCCGAGCCTATCGGTAGTATACTGTAGTATACTACAATACATCAGGGCTTCCAGCCAGCAATACGTCTATCAGCCGATCCTGTCTGTAGTTACCAGCTGAGGTCATTTTTAACTGTGATACGACACTACAATGCAATAAAGCTATCAGCCAACAACCAACAACCGGGCCTATCTGTAGTATACTATAGCTATAGTATACTACAAAACAATGAAACATCACAGTTACCAGGCACCAGCCAGGGTTATTTAATGGTAATAATAATATATTATATTATACTGTAATAATATACTATATTTTATTTATTTGCTGTCACCCACGTGCCTCTCTGCAGTATACTATAATATACAACAGACAGGCCCGGCTGATAGTATACTACAAAACATCACAGCTACCAGCTGGGGTACGTTATTTAACTGTAATACAGTGCTACAATGCAATATGACTGTCAGCCAAGCCTGTCGGTAGTATACTGTAGTATACTACAATACATCATGGTTGCAAACCGGCACTGATACTGCAGGCCCGGCGGCCTGTCTCTAGTGTACTACAGTATACAGACAGGCCCAGCTGATAGCTGTGTTGCCGGCTGGTAGCCGTGATGTATTCTGACAGGCTCATCTGACACTCATATTGCATTGTAGTATTGTATTACAGTTAAATAACCCCGGCTGGTAGCCATGATCTATGCCATGATGAATTGTAAGTATTTTATTGTAAGAGTAGATACGGCTCGGCTGTTACTGTACCCTTGGCCGTGTACAATGATGTATGTTGTGATATTCGTACTGGCTAAGAATGACCTGATACAATAAATTAAATGAATGACCTGATACAATAAATGCTGGAACAACACTCAGAATCCCAGAGTGAGTGCGAATGAATCTGAATTTTCTCTTTGCCATAATTTTTTTTCTTATTTATATATCTGTCGCATAGCTAGCTGTATGCATTGGGAAGATAAATTTAGATGCATTTTGATGATTTTCGGAAATTTTAATGTAATTTTGGTGGTTTGCTGCTTATGAAAACATTCTAGAACCAGTCTATGAAATGTGTACATTTTTTGAATGAATAGTATGCTATAGTACAGCTCGGCTGGCAGCCATCAAAGACAAAATTTCCAGCTGTCAACTGGCGTCAAACACACTAATCGGGTGCTACTTTATATGTATAGCAATATTCCCAAGTGGATCCAACAAATCCATTGTGCGACATTGGAATGCTATTGTAAATCAAATATAAAATAAATCAAATATAAATATGTAAATCAAATAAAAAACAAAGAAAGAAGTTTTTGCAGTCAAGTTTTTCTTACATCACCATGAATCTCATAAAAATGGATGATAAAACGATATATAGGGAAGATAGCACATGGAAGAAAAACGAATACTATGGCAGGATATCTTGAAAATATCTATCAAAGCAGGGAAATCAAAAGTTTACAACGACAGAATATATAATTACTAGAAGTTACTATCGCAAGGAAATGCTGCCTCGCCCCAAGGGACGAAAAGCCGCATGCACAATTTGCTGAATAAGGGTCTGTTTATATGATCCCACTTTGCCAGGATATATATATGAGGCAGGTTGATTTCAATGTGCTGAAATAAGTCATAGTGCATAATTCAGCAAAAAACTTCATTATTTTCTAGAGATGGCTTATAATTAACTGTAAATGAAAGGTTGTTCAAGCATAATAACCTTCTTGAACCACATGATTTTCTCCACAACATTTGAGATCTGTTCACCAGCATTTGAACTTTCTTTTACCTAGTAACTAATATTTCAATACATCAAAATCGTCCTGCCTCCATCATGCGAACAGCCTCTAAGACACCTGTTGAGGAGGTAGGAAAAGTGTAATTTGAATATCAAACACCTTGCACAAAGTCAAGGGTCGGCTAAACGTCCGAATTCTACTTTCTTAGCATGTGCGGTTTTATATCCATATCTTCAATGCTTATAACTGCTTGCTTTTGTGTCTATAATTATAATACTGTCAGTGGTGAAGCTAGACATATATGGCATATAGCAACAGGTCATGCTATGCAATTTTTTAATGATTTGCATTATTCAAATAGATGCAGGTTTATTAGCATTGCATGGCTAGTTGCCATAGCTAGCTTATCACTGAATACTGTATAATGTTTATATAAAAATACTAAGTCGGGGTTTGTTCCAATTATTGTTTTAACACCACTTTCGAGGCTGCAGAACAACTGACTAATATGTCCGCTTCAAATGACACCATTCATTGTAATGATTAAGTGTCACATTTAGCATGACAGTTTATGTAAATTAGCATTTAGGATTATATAAAGGCTTGTTGTTGACAAGTCACTGTAGTTCTTATATATACTGAAATTAAACGTATTTTACATGGTGTCAGGTGTGGGATTTTATGGATAGCTTTCATAAGCTGAGTGCTTTAAGTTTCGATGAAAATACATCAGAGCAGTTTCAGATATATTTAGTCGCGTCAGGAAGCAAAGACAAAGACGACCTAATTAAAATAGCCATATTGTTAAATTTTGCCGGCGAAGACGCTATAAAAGTTTTCAATACTTTGAGTTTTCTGCTGGCGATGATAAAAAATTGGATAAGGTTATCGAACAGTTTGAAAGGTATTGTAATCCCCAAAAAATGTAGTATTCGAGAGATATCAGTTCTGGAAAATTACGCAGAGAGATTCAGAGACGGTTGACCAATTTGTCACAAGATTAAAGAACAAAGTAAAATCTTGTGAATATACATCGGTTGACGATATGGTTAGGGACAAGTTTGTGTTTAGTATAACAAGACTTAACTGTGAAAGAAAGAATGTTAAGAGAAGAGAAACGTACACTGGAAAAAACTATAAATATGGCGAGAACAGCTGAAGCGTCAAAGGAACAGATTAAAGTCATGAATGCTAGGGTGCAGTTGAGTGAAGCAAATCAGTCGGTAAATGTTCTTCGATATGGCGCTAATCAAGGAAAAGAGCAGATAGGTAGCCACCGTGAAAAAACAAAGGCCGAAAAGTGTGGATTTTGTGGTATGGTTCACACATTAAGATATTGTCCAGCATTTGGCAAAACATGCAACTATTGTAAGAAGACAGGACATTTTGAGCGTGTGTGTCAAGTGAAGCAACAACAATGTGACTCTAGACCGAGAGAAGTGAACATTTTAGAGGAATTCGATGATGGCGAAGTTAGCGATGATGATTTATTGACATTTTCAGTAGAATCAAATAACGAAGGCGGCTCAAAGAATGACTGGCATGTCCAGCTTAAGTTTGGAAAAACGGATTTGAATTCAAATCAGATACAGGGGCTGATTGTAATGTGATGTTGCAATCATCGTTTGAGCAATTGTCATTAACAAATACAAGAATTTTCAAAAATGAAAGCAAGTTGAAGATGTTGGATGGCTGTAAGATAACTCCGAAAGGAAAAGTCAGCTTAGAGTGCGAGTATAAAGGCAAATTACCGTGTTAGACTTTGTACTAGTTGAACAAGATCTATCATCGATTTTAGGATTAAAATCCTGTCTAGAACTCGGGTTGGTAAATCGAGTTTATAGCTTGGAAGTGGACTCACCGAAGATCGAAACAGAATTCAGTGACGTTTTCGAAGGTCTGGGAGGGATTAAAGATGTTCAGTACCAGATTAAGATTGATCCGGTGTCCATTCCAGTGGTGCATCCTCCTCAAAGAGTTCCTATGGCACTTCGAAAGCCACTAGAAGAAGAGTTGCGTCGAATGGAGTAGTTGCGGCTTATTGAGAAAAAGAATGAACCCACCGCTTGGGTACATAGTCTAGTCATTGCCAGAAAAGCAAACAATAAAATTTGAGTCTGCATGGATCCTAGCGATTTAAATAAAAATTTAAATATCCTGCCGTGGTCGTTCAACAACGTAAATCACCTCATTCGTACATTGTGGCAACTTCAAATGGAACTCAGTTACGAAGAAATCACCATCATCTAATGCCAACTAACGAACCACTAATGATCATTACACCACCAATGGAACCTGTCGGCGAAGAACATTGTCCAGTTATAGCCCCGAGTACCGAACGTTCACCAGTTCATTCTCCAGTTATATCCCGAGTGCACCTTTGAGAAGAAGCACAAGAATTCGAAGGGCACCTTCCCGATTGATTGAGAACATTTAGTTAAGTATAAAGTATAATGTATATATATATACAGTAGTATAATATGAATTTAGTAGAACTAGGATATTAGAAACTTTAGTTCTGACTTGAACTGAACAGTGGAATTGTTTAATAATTTAAGAAATATGCATGATTATTGTGAAAAACTAAAAAAAACCGGGAGATGTCACATTTAGCATGACAGTTTATGTAAATTAGCATTTAGGATTATATAAAGGCTTGTTGTTGACAAGTCACTGTAGTTCTTATATATACTGAAATTAAATGTCAGTCAGAACTGCCAAACTATATTAACCCATTGAGTGGCGATGCACCCTGATGCACCCTACCTTAGTATTTTATTCTGTCTAACGCCAGATGATTTTACTCATCAAGGGGAGAGCGCTGGCACTTAATGGGTTAACTGGCCTATCTGCCCATGTGTCTAGTTAACCCATTGAGTGGCGATGTACCCTACTTCAGTATTTTACTCTGTCTAACGCCAGATGATTTTACTCTGTCTAACGCCAGACGATTTTACTCTGTCTAATGCCAGACGATTTTACTGTCTAATGCCAGACGATTTTACTCTGTCTAACGCCAGACGATTTTACTCTGTCTAACGCCAGATGATTTTACTCTGTCTAACGCCAGACGATTTTACTCTGTCTAACGCCAGACGATTTTACTCTGTCTAACGCCAGACGATTTTACTCTGTCTAATGCCAGACGATTTTACTCTGTATAACGCCAGACGATTTTACTCGTCAAGGGGAGAACGCTGGCACTTAATGGGTTAACTGGCCTATCTGCCCATGTGTCTAGTTAACCCATTGAGTGGCGATGCACCCTGATGCACCCTACTTTAGTATTTTACTCTGTCTAATGCCAGACGATTTTACTCGTTTACAGAACGAACTCGTGTTGAAGTAGAACCGATTAAGGAGTGGTCTACACACTGATAAAATAACTTGATAAAGTAAAACGAAAGAAATATACGTTATCAACGTCGCACTTTACATTATATGGGAAAGGTGGGTCTTCAATGATCAAACGCTCTGGTATAGTCTTTAGTGACTTGAGCAACACACTCAGCTGTAAACGTGTGAAGACGAAGTTATTTGGAGATTGGTGTAGTGGAATTGAAAGTGGGGACCATTATCAAAACCCTGGTAAACTTAACAAGCGCTCTGAAAATCGGGATTGTCAGGACTAGCTGAAGAAACAACGGGAAGGAACAACTCGCCAAAGGACGCAAGTATCATAGCTTGAGAGGCAGTTAACAACACAATAGTATAGGATTTCCACTGTGATACATCAAACAAATTATAGAAAAATATATTTAAACTTTCTTGTGTATATGAAGTTATATTTGCCGACACCCACACAGGCAGATTTAAATTCGTCACAATTTTACTCTGTCTAACGCCAGACGATTTTACTCTGTCTAATGCCAGACGATTTTACTCTGTCTAACGCCAGACGATTTTACTCTGTCTAACGCCAGACAATTTTACTCTGTCTAACGCCAGACGATTTTACTCGTCAAGGGGAGAGCGCTGGCGCTTAATGGGTTAACTGGCCTATCTGCCCATGTGTCTAGTTTTAACAACACTCTGCGTTTGTTTTTAAACTATAAACATCTAGAAAATGAACACTATATAAACTCATCACACATATAAACAAACAAACTATAAAGTACATTTTGACTCTTTGTATAAATAAGGCATTATTGACGAATAGATCGGGTGGGCTATTATTAAAACTGCCCGTAAATTCATGAAATCATATTGTTTCAATACCTCGGAGCTCTTAAGTACATCTAGTCTGTTTGTATTAAGACATTCTAAAATGTTCTAAACGACCATGCGTACAATGGGATATTTCGGGCTGTAAAAAGCGCTGATAAGTAAAAGCACATTGCTTGCCCATTGGTTAACTGAACTAAAATCACAACTAATTACATTATTGTTATATGAAGTATTATGAGCATAAATTAACACCCCCCACTTGCTCTTATGCTGAATGATACTTACCTGAAATAAATGGTCCAAACTTATCTAACTTGACTTTACTAACTGGCTTTGTAAAGATATCTGCTACATTCTCGTCCGTTGGAATATATGCTAATACTATACTACCTATTCGAACTTCACTTCGAATGAAATGATACTTCACATCGATATGTTTTGATCTTTTATGGTACATAGGGTTCTTAGCTAGATTGATTGCACCTTGGTTGTCACCATTTACCAGAACACTATAACTTACCTGAACAATATGTAGATCAACACACAACTGCTTTAAGAACTTGGCTTCCTGCACTGCGTCTGTCAGTGCCATATACTCTGCCTCACATGTGGACAATGCAACAGTTAGCTGTTTTCTACTTCTCCAAGAAACTAAAGGACCCTCGTCCAACAACTGAAAACCATAGCCAGATATGCTATGCCTGTCACAAACATCACCTCCCCAATCTGAGTCACAAAACCCAATAAGTTTTAGAGTGCTCTCAGATTTCCTGAATCTCAATCTTTGCTAAATTGTGCCTTTCAAATACCTTAGAACATGTTTTGCAGCAATAAGGTTAGCTTCAGTGGGTTTCGACATGTTTTGGGAAAGCTTAGTGACTATATAACACAAATCAGGCCTTGTACCTGTCATCACATATATTAGGCTCCCAACTATCGCTCTATAAAGAGTTGGATCTTTCAATTCAGGTGATTTTGTATCCACAACCTTATCTAAACCTAGTACTGTTGGGGTCACCTTTGGCTTGCATTCTGCCATGCCAAACCTTAACAGCAATTTCTCAATATATTGCTTTTGGCTCATTTCAATTGCACTTTCAGAACACTTGAATTCTGTGCCTAGGAACCATGACAATACCCCTAGGTCCTTCATTCTAAATTTACTACTTAAAGAATCTTTCACACTCTGCAAAAGAATTTCATGGCTAGCAGAAATTATGAGATCATCAACCCAAATGATGATAATTGTACATTCATTTGTACCACCATTTCTAATGTAAACACATGGGTCAGCAAGTGATTGAGTGAAGCTCTCCTTCATAAGGTAATCATGTAGCATGTTCCAATTGCGTCCACTCTGCTTAAGACCATACAAAGACTTATTTAATTTGCACACCAACCTCTCACCATTTTGTCCTACCCTTTCGTAGCCTTCTGGCTGATCTATGAAAATCTCACAGTCTATTGCGCCATTTAAATAGGCTGTTTTTACATCCATCTGGTGAACAAGCATATCATTCTGAATTGCCTGCTGTAATAAAACATGAATAGAGCTCATCCGAGCGGTTGGGGAAAAGGTTTCATGGTAATCAATATCAGGAATCTGCGAGTAGCCTTTTGCTACATAACGAGCTTTGTATGTTTCAGCCTTATCTGGTCCTATCTTAATGGTATACACCCATTTCCCCCCCCCCCCCACTACCTCACAGCCCTTTGGGGGTGGGACCAACTCAAAATTTTCATTGCTCTCTAAGGCCTCAATTTCATCATCCATGGCTTTTTCCCATTTATTTCTTTCAGGAGAATGTACTGCTTGGGAATAGCTAGTTGGAATGTCATGGGTTCTATAGCAATAATCAACTGCACATGTTGCTGCATCATCAACAACCTTACCAGTTACATATTCATTCAAATATGTTGGCTTAGTACGAGTTTGACTAGGGTACTGTACTTCATCATGCACAGTTTCAGTGCCATTTGCACTTTCATCCCCTTGTGTTGATATTACACTCTCATTGGCAATAGGTACAGACACTTTACTGGGCAGAAATTCCCCTTCCTGTTCGTCAGGATTAACCTTAGATTCATGGTTGCTCTCATTGAAAAATTTCACACACCTTACACGTTCAACCTTATTGGAATCAGGATAAAAGACAAGATATGCAGGACTTCTTTTATCATATCCCACAAATATACCCTGTTTACTTCTAGGATCTAATTTCTTTGCATTTTGCACATATGCGTAACAAACGAAACCAAAGACATGCATATTGCTCAAATCTGGTTTAGACCCTGTAAATGCCTCATAAGGAGTTTTGCCCAATCTCGCATTGAAGCAACGATTTCTGATGTAGGCTGCTGCCATAACAGCATAAGTCCATATGGACTTTGGCAAGTTTGCCTCAAGCAACAAACATCGAGCCATATTAAAAAGACTCAACCATGCTCTTTCCACCGTTCCATTCTGATGTGGGGAATATGGTGCACCAGTCTCATGCCTTATCCTATTTTCTCAAAGAATAGATTTGAATTTATGACTAGTGAATTCTGTGCCATTGTCACTCCTGACATGCTTAAGAGGCTGTCTCCGTAAAAACCTCCAGGTCAGTATGGGGCTCAAAAATAGATTTCTCTCATACTCTAGTATTTTGAAGATCTATCCTTGGGAACAACTAAAATCGATGTCATTTTACTCAAATTTCCTTTAAATTATTTTTGGGGGCGATTGATGTTCGATCGACTGGTAACCAACTTGATACTCCGAATGAAGGCCAAGTATCGACATATTTTCAGCGCTATTTTTTAAATCAAATTCATACCTAAATTTCAAAATTTTTGCTCAGAAATATAGACTTATCCTTCTATTTTCGCGGGTGATATGACTTAGATCATTATTCTTTGGTATAAAATAGAAAACAGCGCAGTTATTGACCCTCCTGAACGGATAAAGGATATCGTCTCAAAATATGCCAACTTCGAAAGCTTATTTCAAAATCGTGGCACTTGATTGGCACATGACTTTAACTTTTCTATAAACTACTAACATTAGTCAACACAAATCGCCAATAATATCTTTCTGCTCTACCATTTGACAAAAATGACAAGCGCGCAAACTTTGTAAAATTTGAAAATGTGTCGAACTCGGGCATACTTTATCGGTAAACATAATTCTTGATATTAACAAATAAAACCACCTTACACTACACTGAATGAAGCTTGATTATGTAAATATATGTCTTTCATCATTATTCTTTGGTTTTGCACTCGAATGAAATTGTTTGACTGTACAGTTTGGCTTCAAGGATAGTCATTCAATGCCAGTGTGTCCAGCAGTGTGTTCAAATTCTGCGCGCCTCAATGCCATGACGGCATCAGTCCTGATTGTGACATACGAACTTCGCTCTGTTCGCTTTGTTTACCTCCTGTAAATAAAATGTCTCAAAGAAATTAGAAAATTCAGAATTAGTCATACTACAGACATAACTTTCATTGGTTTGTTTACCTTAAACTGTTATATAAAAGTTTCGTTTTATAGAATGTACGAATTAATCTCGGGGAAAACTCCTAACCGAAAGAAATGTACTCGCTGAGCGTAAACATGTCAATCAAATGACAATGAAATGTTTCGTTGCTCTCTGATTTCCCTTTCTTTGTATTGAATTAAATAGTAGTCTTAGACAGTATTGCACGAGGTTTTTGTGTTTACAATAATGGTGTTCTACTTCTACTACAGCCGCAATTTGTGATCACGCAACGTTAGGTAAACCTAAACGATTTGGACAGACAGTAGATTTTATGCTGACAGATGAAAATGACGGTAAGCAATAATGTAGAAATGTTCCTTTTCTACTTCTGAGTGTGGAAAATTCCGAGACACAGTAGACTGTTCTTCAAAGTTGCTGGCGTGTAAGAATGACATTAGTTATCACTTGCAAATTTGTCACCCTTTAAAGCTTGTCGGAAAGAAGAATATAAATTAATTCTAATTTTCAGAACCTTTCTAATTGTTACTAAAAAAAGGAATAACATTGATTAAATAACTGAGACGTGTTGAAATGGGTTACAGCTGTTTGCGCTGAATTGTTTTGTATTATATCAAAATATTCGCATATTTTTATACAACAAGAAATAATATAAATTCTTGAAGCATAGCCTTGAGCAAAGTGACCCAGGTCGGCCTGAAAAAGTTGATTTTTTATACAGAACCGTGACTTACTTGAATTTTAGTTTCATTGATAATTGTTTCTAAACCTAGAGACAATTCAGTTGCTAGAAAAATATACTGAGCGAAACTAACAAAATATTGACATTTGACATCACAGCGAGTATACATTTCTGATTTCGTTCGGCCCAGGCCAACAAGATTTAATTCGTACATTCTAATGAAACTTTTATAAAACAGTTTAAAAACAATGAAAATTCTGTCTGTTGTATGACTAATTCTGAGTTTTCCAATTTCATTGAACATTGTTATTTGTTAAACAGGTAAAGGTATTTGTTAAAGAGGTAAACAGAGCGAACAGAGCGAAGATTGTATAGTATGTCACAATCAGGACTCGTGGCATTGAGGCGCGCAGAAGACACTGGACACACTGGCATTGAATGACTCTATCCGTGAAGCCAAACTGTACTCAAACAATTTGATTCAAGCGCCAAACCAAAGAATAATGATGAAAGACATATATTTACATAATGAAGCTTCATTCAGTGTAGTGTAAGGTGATTTTATCTGTTAATATCAATAATTATGTTTACCAATAAAGTATGCTCGATTTCGACACATTTTCAAATTTTACAAAGTTTGCGCGCTTGTCATTTTTGTCAAATGGTAGAGCAGAAAGATATTATTGGCGATTTGTGTTGACTAATGTTAGTAGTTTATAGAAAAGTTAAAGTCATGTGCCAATCAAGTGCCACGATTTTGAAATAAGCTTTCGAAGTTGACATATTTTGAGACGATATCCTTTATCCGTTCGGGAGGGTCAATAACTGCGCTGTTTTCTATTTTATACCAAAGAATAATGATCTAAGTTGTATCACCGACGAAAATAGAAGGATAAGTCTATATTTCTGAGCAAAAATTTTGAAATTTAGGTATGAATTTGATTTAAAAATAGCGCTGAAAATATGTCGATATTTGGCCTTCATTCGGAGTATCAAGTTGGTTACCAGTCGATCGAACATCAATCGCCCCAAAAATAATTTAAAGGAAATTTGAGTAAAATGACATCGATTTTAGTTGTTCCCAAGGATAGATCTTCAAAATACTAGAGTATGAGAGAAATCTATTTTTGAGCCCCATATTGACCTGGAGGTTTTTACGGAGACAGCCTCTTAACCCTCCCAAAAGGAGCAGCATCAGCCAAAAATTGCTGTAATGCTTCTGGGGTATCACTCTTACATTTTAGAAAATAGACCATAATAATCCCTGAATAGTCATCAACGAATGACAAAGCATACTTAAAGCCATCTCTTCCTACAGGATCAATAGGACCAGCCAGGTCACAATGCACAAAATCTAAAGGAGCAGTTGCTCTTTCATCTGGGGATCTATTCCTAAATTGGCACATCTTGCCTTTAGTGCAAACAGTACACTCTACTTCATCATGGTTGGAAATATTCATCCCCTCTACAACATTTTCCAATTTCTGAATATCACCATAATTACAGTGACCAAGGATTTTATGCCATTCATGCAGAGAACATGCACTATTCTTAGAGGATGAAATACTATTTAAATAATATAACCTACCTTTTTGTTTCATTCCAAACGTTGTGCCATCAGGACATTTGAGCTGTTTCACCTGCTTATCTAAACTAATACTGCCCCCCTTTCTATCGCAGCATGCAATGAAAAATATTTTGATCATAGGACGGAACATACAATGCGCTATTTAACATTACTTCACATGCATTACCATTGACATCATAAAGTTTAACTTTGGCATTTCCTTTTCCTAATACTACGTTGGCTTTACTGCCATCAGCGAGTTCTATGACATGCGCACTAGGATTAAATTCTTTATCAAAGTCCACAAATTCTGATTTGTCATTTATAATGTGACTTGTGGCTCCAGTATCTACTAATAAACTAGAATTACTCTTATTATTTATACCTGATTTATTAATTGTGTCCTTGGATGTAAAGGCAAACGTATGTTCATTGTTCTCACTTGACGTTGTCTTCTCGGCTGCTGTCTTCGCTGCATCTTTCTTCTTCCGGCAATTCTTTGTCTTGTGGGTTTTACTTTTACAGTTGCTACACCATCTTTCCAATGTCTTCGACCAACACTCCGCGCTTTTATGTCCCTTTCTCCCGCATTTAAAACAGTTCCCATCAAACTTTTGCTTCGTCAACATGATATTCTCCCTGCTGGCAGCCTTCCCACCATGTGTCTTTGCGCTTTCCTTGTGGCTTCGCAGCGCGCTCTTGAATTCGGCGAAAGTCATTTGTTTCTCTCTTTGCGCAACTACCGTGGCAAACGTGTCGTATTCCCTCGGTAAGCCTTTCAAAACCATCGCGATTAACAATGCGTCGCTGATATCTTCCTCAGCATTTCGTAACGCTGTCGCAAATGACTCGGCTCGTATGACATAATTGACTATTGGCTCATTCTCTTCTTTCTTTAGCGATGTCAGTTCTGTATAAGGCGAAATTATATGTGGCTTTCCCTTCCCGTGGTAGTGCTGTCTGAGAACTTCTAGCGCTTTCCTCCCATCGTCTCTCGCGTCTTGTATCACTAGCGATAAACTTCTATCATCCAGACATTGCACGAGTTCGGCAAAAGCATCAGCTTGCGTCGAAGCGTCTGGTGGGTCTTTCTCGCTTGCATCCCACACAAATACTTTATATAGCTTTTGTAGCAGCATATAGCCCAGGAACTTTACTTCCCACAACTCATATTTGCTTTTGTTACCGTTGAATAGCAAGCCTCTTCTGGGTGCATAACCTGTTGAGTTCGTTGTAGTTGTCATTATTATATAATTGTCATTCTTTATTACAAGAGATACACACTCCGTGGAAGCATACAAGAACTAAGTTTTATTTTACATCAAGTGCGTTTATGTTACAATGTGCTAAATTACAATTGGTCAGAATAATTGTTAATCATGCTATATATGGTATTACAGGAAATATATTGTATTCATTGTCTTAATCATATCATTGGTTAACTGAACTAAAATCACAACTAATTACATTATTGTTATATGAAGTATTATGAGCATAACTTAACAGAAATAAAGCCATACTAACCTGGTTTCTTCGGGGAAGTATTTGTATATTTTGCATTTTCAGATCCAGAGTAAAAAGCTTGCAAGTTATGTGCACGCAATTCAATATTTTTCTCCCACTCCCCCCCCCCTGGAATTGCAACAGACACGAGATCTCGATCTCGCCAATACATAGATCGGCGCGAATGACTGGGTCGAGTGCGAAAAACTGTCGAGTGAGCGAGAAACCTTCATGTCAAGATTAGGAGTGCTGCCTTCGGCAGCAAATATATACATTTACCATATCTTCATCAAATTTGGAAAAGCAACAAGTATGTAATGTAGAAAGCAAAAGTATGCAAAATGTAGAAGACATTCCAAAACTGTTTACGTTTTTCAACAAAGAAAAACAGCGAGAGACGCATATTTGACGCAGTACATTCTTTATTAATTTCTGATAGTATTTATTTTGCATGACTATTCGCAATACTCGTAATCATATGTAAAAGGAAATGTGGTATAATTATGCAATATATATGTAGATTAGGTGTCACGTGATACAGGCAATGTATAAAATGACCACACCTAGCAGAAATTGCACCATTTAGCGTGAATTCCGTCAGGAGACACAAATCTAACCGAAAGACAAAAATTGGGTGACCCGAACTGGACAAGTTTCGTTGAGAGTCATGGCAGAGGAAGAGCAATATCTTGTCCAAGCAGCGTTACCAGCTGTTTCGCAAGGCCTTGATCACGCCGAAGTCCACAAGATCCTCCAGTAGCGCCACAACGGCAACAAATCTCAGACGATTTGGAGGTATAACTGTATTCGTTATAATGTAATTGTAATCGTGCTCGCTTGCACGTGCATGAGCGCCTTGTACGAGTTTTAGTTGTGCATGGCTCCCCTCTGTTAGGATGGTTAATCAAGGCGGGTTATAGTATTGCTTGTCAAATATGAGTTAGTCCAGATTTTAGTAGAGTGTCTGCTGTTAAAATAAGTGTCTTGAGGTAGGATATGGCGCCTTGTGCCATATCTTTTGCCATCTTTTCACCCATTGTTCAATAACAGTGTAGGCATAATAATTCATACTAATGAGTAATGGCCCGCTCGTAGGCGGCAATGCTAGTTCGAATGCTGTTATTTATCGTTGAAATGAATAACTGATTATTGATCTGAGGCATGTGTATCGACGAATTCGATAATCTAATATGGGAAGTTTGAACTGGTGTAACCATTCGTTTATTGATGAAAGTGGTTTTATCTACAGCGCCCCATGGTAAATATGTCGTGGGAAGGCTTGAGCTGTATGAAATGATGCAACCAGTGCCCCGTGGAATGCTTGATAATACGGGAAGCTTGAACTGGTGTGAATGATCGTTATTCAGTTGTATGAAAGTGGTTTTATCTACAGCGCCTCGTAGCATATATGTCGTGGGAAGGCTTGAGCTGTATGAAATGATTAAACCAGTGCCCTGTGGAATGCTTGATAATACGGGAAGCTTGAACTGGTGTGACTGATTGTTTATTCAGTTATATGCAAGTGGTTTTATCTACAGCGCCCCTTGATAAATACGTCGTGGGAAGGCTTGAGCTGTATGAAATGATTAAACCAGTGCCCCGTGGAATGCTTGATAATACGGGAAGCTTGAACTGGTGTGACTGATCGTTTATCATGTGATATGATAGTGGTTTTATCTACAGCACCCCGTGATAAGTATGTCGTGGGACAGCTTGAGCTGTATAAATGATTAAACCAGTGCCCCGTAGAATGCTTGACAATACGGGAAGCTTGAACTGGTGTGACTGATCGTTTATTCAGTTCTATGAAAGTGGTTTTATCTACAGTGCCCCGTGGTCAATATATCGTGGGAAGGCTTGAGCTGTGTGAAATGACTAGATTATTTGTTTGCGACATATGTAACTCGTGCCCTGTAGAATAGCTGATCAATATACGGGACGCTTGCACTAGTGTAATTGTTCGTCAGTTTTCGTTATGAAACTGGTCTTGTTTGCAGTGCTCCATGACCAATCTGTCGCGGGAAGGCTTGCGCTGTTTGAAATGACTATCTTTGTTTGGTTTATGTTTAACCAGTGCACTGTAGTATGCTAGGATAGCATGGTTGATCATGCAGGAAGCTGTAACTGGTGCAAATGCTCGTTTATTTCATGACTGCATGCAATGGCGTTAAATAGCCCCCAGTGATAAACATGTCACAGAACGTTTGGAATTAATACGACTGTTGTTCTTTGGCATGTGTGTAATTAGTGTTCTGGAGTAATGGATTTGATAATACAAGAGTTTCGTATAGGTCTGTTCTATGTTGACATGCTGTCGTTTGAATTGAGGATCTTCGTTATTCAAATATTTTAATCAACAATACTCCTGAGTTTACTCATTCATGCGTTTATGTGTTGCGCTATTTGAATGAATTTTCTAAGATTCTCTGGTCAAATTCGAACATAGTATATTGTACTGGGTTCCAACACGATGCATACCATTTTGTGGTTCATGAGTTATAAACTATGATTAAATTTCGCCAAGATCTAGAGTAGATCGGATATTTTCCCACAATCTTCATCTTTGACTACGGTTGAGATACATCAGATACTCTGTTAGTTCCACAATTGACGATGGGATGTGTATGAGATCTTTATACATATATACTGTTGATCAGTATGTGCATGTTCTTTTCCCTTACACCTGTCGTGCTCAATCTGAGGACATCGAACACTCAATAGACTTGCTCACCAATGCGTGCGGGTCATCTTTACTTTACACCGAATGACCCTGGTGCTGTGTTCGTTCTTAGCACTGCTCAGTTAGCAGTTAATCAATACAAAGTGGTGGATCTGGTCGAGGCAGTTTGCAGAACGCTTCGCACGATACTTAACATGACCAGGGCAATTCTTTCCGTTTGGTCAAAATATTTCGCACGGACATCGAGTTAATTTTTAAAATATGTATGTGCATGTGCGTTATTTTGGTGTGATATTTTTCAATGAATGATGTCCTTACGATACTCTGAGCGCGAGCATTGTTGTGGTAGTGATCCTTTTCACATGTATCATTTACATGGGTATGTCGACTTACGAGATTCATCCGATTATTAATGCTGTCTTTGTTTATTGTTTTGGTCTTTTTCGACTTGTTTTGCCATCCAATCACCTAATGGAGAGTGACGGTCCTGCAAACGGAAGTTTCCTTCATACATTATGTATGGCTTCCCCCGGTTGATTTACTGGGTCAGGACGGTCGCCCCTCTACTGACGGTGTTTTGGTTGTTCTCCTCATCTATGCTCAGGTTACCAATTTACCATGGGAGTAGGCTTTCGAGTTTGATGTTCTACAGGTTGTGGACGCAGCTCCCCATGGCCAGAGACGGCTACATGGGTCAATTATGGGGGGAACGCTGATGCCGTTGGTGGGGGCCTGGCCGTCCGCCCACATATTGCAGAATTAAATTGTGCGTATTTTGTGGCGATTAGTTGGGTGATCCAATTATTTTATTATTCCTAATTCCTCATTCTTTTCGTCCGGTGGAGCTACATAAATATTACGAAACATGGGAGATGATCGTAGGCGAGCAGCAGACTCCCCAGATCCGGCTATTTCAAGTACATGTTTTTAGTGGTGCACGCATTGGAGCCTTAGGACAGGTGACAGTTCCTGCGCACGACTTTACGTGTTGGAGGCGCTAATGTATTTGGAATTCACTGAAATTCTAACACCATTTTGTGCCTGTTGGCTGCCATCGAACGATATATAGCGAATGCTATATATAGCCATCGAATTATCCGAACTCTTGAGTCATGTATTGGTCACGACGGTATACCGTGCTGCATTCTCTTCCACTCGAGATGGTGTTACATGCAATGGGAGCGTCTGTTAAGTTGCCGTCCCATGATAAACTACAAGCAACGGCGGACTGGAATGATATTAATCAACTTATATGTGTTATTTGTGTGTATCCTGTTAGATTTTTGACCATGTGCCCGCCTACCGATTCGGCTGCATGAACAGGATATAATTTGAGGTTTGGGGATAAGGTATGGGAGTAGGATGGAAAGAAGGATTGGGAGATTAGAAGGATTGGGAGACAAACGTAAGAGATGAATCGGTGGGTGGGGTGGGATGAGTAACTGAGAACAAGTGGTGGTGACCCATATTTTCATCCCAATACCTTCATTGAACTGAACAGATGAGGCGAGTGTTGGTGAATAGATTACTATTCACAATACTCGTAATCATATGTAAAAGGAAATGTGGTATAATTATGCAATATATATGTAGAGTAGGTGTCAGGTGATACAGGCAATGTATAAAATGACCACACCTAGCAGAAATTGCACCATTTAGCGTGAATTCCGTCAGGAGACACAAATCTGACTGAAATACAAAACAACCCACCCGCCCACCCACAAATTCATCCAGTTCCGGCACTTCTGTTGCCGCGCAACCTTTCCACATCTGTTCAAACCCATATTTTCATCCCAATACCTTCATTGAACTGAACAGATGAGGCGAGTGTTGCTGAATAGATTACTGTTTTAATTGGAAATTAATGTGCAACAAATCAAAATGTCATCCAAATCCCAGTGTCATTTATACACTCATAACATACAGAATACAAGCATATAAAACCATAAAAAATGTTGATAAACTGGTTGAGCCCAGTTAGGCATGAGTTTCTTAGTTGCTAAGCAATCAAAATGAACTGAAATTAACTGAGGTGTAGGATTACTTGTAACTTAGAGCCATCAGTCAATTGACTCTTCTGAAAAATTACAGTGGCTTGAAAGGAAGAATAAAAAATGATTACAAAATAAAAAATACATAACTTTATATCCATATGAATGATTCAATGTAAATTATGGAGCTCACTATTAACCCTGGCCCAGAATATGAATTTCATTCTTAACATCAACTAGCTATATGTGGGACAAATATTCGTACAACCTTGTACCCAGGGCTAGCTGCGAATTGAAGGCGGCAGCGTAGCCCTGGTAAACGCTGGTCATGTGACTTCAACATTACGTAATTGTTACTTTAGAGTTGAAACTTGAAGACAAACAGTTTTTATCTCTGAAATTCTTCAATCTTCCCTGTGAATTTTGCATTTGAAGCTTTTCTCAAAGTACGGCGATCGATCAAATGGATCAATACTTTCTGTAGAAAAAACTTGTGAGATTTGTTTGTACGAGACTTGGATATGTCACTCAAGATGCTCAATCATTTGCACAGGTGTATGGTTTAGTACTTTGTTGAGTTTGTTGCGACTTGCAAAGCAAATGAATGCCAATTCAACTCTTATATAATGACTAAAAGTTGGTTCGTAGAGGGACAACTTATACAAAAGATATGAAGTTTCTCTACTTAAACAGGAGTATTTTGCCTTGGTAAAATACAAAAAAATTGTAAGGTACGGTGGCCCACAAGGGACATGCTGCAAATAAAATAATTATTTCAAATATGTTAAAATTCGTTCAAATATAATAAATATTCTGCAAATATATTATAATTGCAGCAATTATATTAAAGTTGCTGCAATTACCAAAATAACATTGCTGCAAATTGAAAATAAAGTTGCTGCAAATTAAAAATAAAGTTGCTGCAAATTAAAATAAAGTTGCTTCAAATTAAAATAAAGTTGCTGCAAATTAAAATAAAGTTGCCGCAAATTAAAACCCAGAATTTATGTGTGCGCATAAATTCAAGTTCAAGACTAAATTAAACATTGATGTTCGCCATTTTGGAATTGCCAAATTCAACAACAAAGATAGAAGTAAGAGAGATGTTTTGCAGTTCATGTGGCGTGGTTTCCGATTCATTTTTTTGTCACACATGTGGTTGTAGAGTTAACGTTACAGAGGGTTCAAGAAATGATATATAATAACAGATTACTTTTATCGTGGCTATCAATATAGTGCAATTGTAGGTTTGCTTAAAAAGCACCAAGGAGTACAGATCCATGTAAGAACCCTTAAAAGGAAACTCAAGGAGCTTGGATTAAAAAGAAGAGAAGCTAATTATGGCAAACAAACTGTTTGACATTGTATTGAGCAGGAGATGCAAGAAGCAGGTAGCCTGGCTGGGTACCGTTATATCTGGCATGCCCTGCAAACCTACAAAGAACTAATTAATATGTCTTTATTTTATTTAGGGTATAACAAGCAGTAACGTAGCTAGGAAAAAAGATTGGTCATGCTATTAGTATTTGCTGATTACCAATCTCACAAGGCGCCAACCATGGTTGGTGCCAAGCGAGAAAAAATATTAAAAATTAGGGCCTCTAGATCGTCGGAAACAGCCTTTTCAGACATTTATTCATATTTATACAAAACATTTGGGTAATTTAGCATCACTCGAACGTAATTTCCTTCATTCTGTGCAGCAAAACATACGGAAATTCATAATAAACTCCATACAAAAAGTGAAACCAGTTTAGGAAAACACAATAAAAACAATGCATGTGTAATAATTATGTTATTTCAGCATGAACAGCATTACTAATTACATTACAATTAACTCAAACGAGTTTAATTTTTTATAACTTCACTCGCAGGCTCAGATTGGATGCAAACTGCAAACATAGGCGTATAAAGATTGATAATTGGGGGGCCCATATTCATATATTCGTGTTCACATACCATAAAAACAATTGATTTCAAAAGAAATTAATAAAGCAGAGCACGAATATATGAATATAGGCCCCCCAATTATCGATGTTTCTATGCCTATGACTGCAAACAATAATCAAAAAGTTATGATGCTGCACTAGAAAGACAATCATCATTGCCAACGAAAAAACATACAATAAGCCATAGACTAATATGTAAATGCAAGACAAACTTTCTGCACCGGTGCAATTTTCTGTATAAGTCTAATTAACATAGAAATAGTAAAATAATAACATGGAAATTATTTTCACCCAGGAAGAGTTTTATCATGGACTCACCACATTTGAGTGGTATAAATCTAATATTCCCTGATATGCAAGTAATTTTAAGCTGTAAATTAAAGGTGACAAAACTGAAATCATACTGACAAACATGTATATTAACCCATTAAGCAGCAATGCACCCAATTTTATTCTTTAACTCCGTCTAAAGCCAGATGGTTTTAGTTGCCAAGGAAAGAGTCTTGCTCTTTAATGGGTTAATATGAGGTACCAACCTATATTAGATATACCATTACTTATATAGGAAAGCAAGTCTCCTTGGTTTTTCAACAAACCTCTTTACCACCTCTTCATGCAAGGTACCTGCATCTTCTTTTTCTGACAATATGTCTTTGTGTATGGAAATCCTGCAAAGAGAACTAAGACGGCCTTGACTCATGGTATTTCTCAAATAACTTTTTACCCTCTTAAAACAGGAAAATGATCTTTCAACAGAAGCACTAGTGACTGATATAACACCATTCATCTTCAGCAACTTTACTACTTCAGGAATGCTAGATTGCAGATGGAACTGAAAAATATATTTCAATAACTCTCCACAAGAATCTTTATGAAAGTCCTTATCCCTGTAAATAAAACAAAGTTGGCTGACTAGCATTGGTATGTCAAATAAATCACCATACATTTCCTTGAGAAGATCCAGTTTCTCTGAGGGCACTTCACCATTCCAAGTCTTAAATACCCTTGGGTTCACAAGAACCCTAAAACGATCCATATTGTGAAAATGCTCAGTCAGCATGCCTACAATGGAATCAAGAATTTCAAAAAACATTTGTTTGTAATTATGCTTTAGGTCATACTTGGTCACTGGAGGGCCCACTTTCTCAACAGCTTTGTCGTAAAACTCAGAATATTTGGCATCTGTTCTCAGAGAAGTAATTCTCAAATTTGGCATCTGTTCTCAGAGAAGTAATTCTCCGGCAGGTACAAAACGCAGGTTGCAGGTTGGGAATTTTGCAGGTTGGAATTTTGCAGGTTAGGGATTTTGCAGGTTGGAATTTTGCAGGTTGGGGATTTTGCAGGTTGGAATTTTGCAGGTTGGGGATTTTGCAGGTTGGAATTTTGCAGGTTGGGGATTTTGCAGGTTGGAATTTTGCAGGTTGCCAGGAATTTTGCTGGTTGATGATGCAAGGTTGCCAGGGGTTTTTGCAGGTTGATGATGCAAACGATACACCACTATAAAGTATTCTGACTAGTATAATTGAATTGTGTACTTATTGCAGTCTGGCTCCTTGTCGGTTTTTATATCAGCCTATCCTGCTGCCATGTGCCTAGCCTCTGCTCTAAAGAGTGGCCATCACCTTCGTTAAAACATTCAAAATGACTAGATTGGCTTGGACCTTCAGGGGGACGAATGTTTCGATTGTTGCGAGGAGCCTACATGATGTGGTGCCAGTTCAGAAAATGCCTGAATGAGGTGTCTCTCCTCTGCACCCACTTATGAGAAGTCCACTCAAGCCCCCAATAGGCAATTCCAGCTTTTAATTTTTGCAAATTATGCATGCAGGGGAGGATGGGAAGTTAGGTATCATATTGCTGATTATGCTGAAAAAATAAAAATGAGTGATAGCTTGTACTTCTAAATATTGAAATATTTAGGTTGTTTGGCAGTTTTTATTGAAATTTTTCGGCATAATCAGCAATATGACACCTTACTTCCATTCACCCCCTGCGCGCATAAATTAAAAGCTGGAATTGCCAATTACCGTATCATTACTAGAGAGTTAGTTAACTTTTAATAACATTCTAGTGTAAACGCCGCCACGCCATGTAGGCACCTCGCAACAATCAAAACATTTGTCTCCCTGTAGGTCCAAGCCAATCTGGTCATTTTGAATGCTTTCACGGGGGTGATGGCCACTAGCCTTAGAGCAGAGGCTAGGAACATGGCAGCAGGATAGGCTGATATCAAAAGCGCCGATAAGGAGTCAGATTGCAATAAATATACAACTAAATTTACTATAGAATACTAAAAAAAGTGGTCTAATTATAACTTATATAAGTGCATGCATTGTCAACCTGCAAAGTTCCTGGCAACCTGCAAAATTCCAACCTGCAAAATTCCAACCTGCAAAATCCCCAACCTGCAAAACTCCAACCTGCAAAATTCCCAACCTGCAAAATTCCAACCTGCGTTTTGTACCTGCCGTTAACTCTCAGTTTCAATTTCATCCCACATTGAAAATCAGTATTTTTGTCTTGCAAGATGGAATAAAGTATAGATGACTGCTCTAAAATCTTCTGAAAAATTAACACCAAAAAACAAAACAAAAATCCATTAAGGTAACCAAGTAAACCAGTCATCTTATTCAATGTTTCATCATCCCAACCTGTTGGATTGTCAACAATATTTTCAAATATTTCTATAAGTTTCTCATAATTATTATACAAAACATTGATGACACGAGCTCTATAGTACCACTGTGTATCACCAGGACTGGGAAACTCAAGGTTATGGGAAGACAGAAATGCTTTCCTCCTTGGAGCATTGTTAGTAAAAGTACAAAAAGCACATATGTTAATAAAAAATCTCTTCACAGGTGCAAAAGAGGATGCAGCTTGACACAATACAAGATTCAGCCTATGAGCTGCACAATGAACAAAATGGGCAAAAGGATATTCCCGTTGTATTTGAGCTTGAACACCATTGAGATGACCCGACATTATGACACCATCATAAGTTTGTCCAATAAGCTTATCCATGATATTTTCATGCTGAATCAACTTACATTTAATAACTGTCGATAAAGTAGTTGCAGTTCTGTTGGAACTAACATCTACAAACCCATGTTGCCTTTCTATAATATCACTCCCTTTATCCAGACGAACGATCATACACAACTGCTCTTTGGTGGATACATCAGTCGCCTCATCAACCTGTATACTCAAAAAAGTGCAATCATATCAATTATCATATCAAGACAATTAATCAAATCATTTTGAATATCAGGGGAAACTCCAGTAAACCGCCCACCCCCTCTCAAGCTCGATTCGGCAAGCCTACCATGTAACTGCCTTTCAAAAACAGAATCCATTCTGGCAAAACGTTCAAGCAATTCCCTGTATTCCCCTCTGTTCAAGCTATCGTTAGATTCATCATGACCTCTAAATGCAAGCTCTTGCCTAGACAAATATAGAACAGCTTGTGTTACATTTTTAAACATTTCTCTATTTTGCCTTACCTCCTCATTATGACGCTGAATCTCGTCACGTCTGGCTTGTGAGTGAGAGTCCACACGAGGTCCAGAACCATAGGTTTTCCAGGTCTTGTAAGCAGCCATGTGGAATCCTGCCCTCTCATGCTTCTTGCAATCTGACAGAAAGCCCTTCATATTTCTGAAGCCAGTCTTCGTCCATGATGATGAAGTTCCAGGACAAAATAAAAGACATGGCCAGCAAAACATTGCCTTCTTGGTTAAACTGACACAAAGCCAATCTTTCTTTGTGTACCAACTCACCTGAAACCTTCTATCCCCAGTGGTCGATTGTAAATTTGGCATTCGCTGTTGCATTACAATTATATTTTGCTTGCCCGGTTGACGAGTAGAGAAAGATTTCTTCAGCAAATCACTTATAATATCTGCCTCTGTGGAAGCAGTCACGCTTCCTGAATCCATTATAATGCAAATTAATACAACGTGAAATCACTTACCTTGAACGGAGTATTTGAGCGTGAAATTATCTCAAACAGAAAAACTGTATCAAACATCCAAAGGCTCAAGTCATGTTCATGTTGCAAAATTAAACAGCGCATTTGAGCATGCGCCGTTGCCATTATCCAATCAGATTGCCAGTATTTCTACTATAAAATATATTACTTGGTCATGCTGATTTCATAGGGCATGACTAGACCACAAAATGCTGTACACACGAAATTCACACAAACTCGCCATGTTTGTTGCTAGGTAAACTATGCAAAATGAGCAATATTTTGCCGAAAATGACATAATTTAGCGAAAATCTCATCTAAAGTACTTGTGAAAGTTTCGGAAAGCTAAAAGATTTGAATTTGAATTTTAGCAGAAAGAAATTCTTTATTTTGGGGAAAATGTTTAGTCATGCTCAGCATGACCAGCATGACTGCTAGCTATGCCACTGACAACAAGCTGAAACCCTATGGATTTACCTATCCATGGGTGTATTTGCGAATATAGTAAAAGGATAATTTGGTTGGAACTTGTGAAATCTAACAATAACCCCAAGATTCCAGCCAGATTGTATCTTGATGCCGTTGAGAATTTGAAAGGGTGTCCCTGTGTTGTACGGTCAGATTGTGGCACCGAGAATGTTAAAGAATGGAAACATAAGATTGGGAGTATCCTGCTAACGTAGAAGATGCTTTTGATCTTTTTCAAAAATTCAACAATATACAACATGATGTGTCATATTTAAAGGGGCCCTACAGTCATTTTTTAGTTGAAAAGCCACCTTAAGTATTGTTTACATTTTTTTGTTATTGTCGCTACTTGACATGCACACCACAGCATGCATACCCAATTTTAAGATTTTTTTATCACTGCACATTTTTGTGCAAAGTTTAGCTGAGCAGAAGCACAGCCTGAAAATTTCTCAACACACTCTTATAAAATGTGTAACAACAAAGCAGGCTACAATTCATATTCAAAAATGCCAAAACAAACATTCACTGCACAATGCACAGCAATCAGGGAGATTTGGGGGCCCAGGACAAACTTTGACTTAGGGGCTCTCGTGATTCCATGTTCTAACACTATGATTAGGGGGTCCGGGGGCATCACCCGGAAAAAATTTGAAATCTGCGGTCCCAGAAATGGCTAAATCCTGCATTCTGGAAGTCTAGTTGACAGTTATATCTATGTGGTATATTTCACTGCAATTCTTTATTTGGGCCCCCCCTTTAACTCGGGTCCCAGGGCAAATTGCACCCCTCTGGGCGGCCTTGACAGCACCTGCAGTTACGAATATCTATGGCAGCTTAGTTTCATAATAACATGACTGAAGAAAAGAAATATTTTCCTCTAGGCAAATGAAAGGCAGCTTACAGGCTTTGGCGTAATCTCTAGAGGAGTTCCAGGGACATGCACCCACAGACAATTTTGTAATCTAGGCACTATAAAAGGGCATCTAGCTCCTGCAATGCGCGAGGACATTCTATAGAATTCTGAAAATTATACAGTAATTACAAAATCTTAAGTATCATTCACTCCATCTTCCAAACCCATAAAAAGATCATTGGTGAGAGACTTTGTTCATCTGATGAACCATAAGTATGTTATTATCGAATGATAATTTGGCAGTCATTTCAATTTCAATTTGATTATAAATCATTCTCATTCAAAATGTTTCGCTGGATTAGTTCAGTTTTTCTGCTCATTGACATTGTCTCATTTTCTTGTCTTAATTAACAACTTATCAATTGAAAGCAAATTTTATCACTGCACATTTTACATTTTATCACTGCACATTTTACTTTTATCACTGCACAAATTGGTTATCACTGCACACTAAAATTAGGTATGACAGCAAGCATGCGTATTCCAGTGTGCAGAAGTACTCATACTCATGGGTACTGCGTGTAAGATACAGTAAAACGAACCTCCGTGGAATCCCCTACTTAAGGTGGCTTTTCGATTAAAAAATGACTGTAGGGGCCCTTTAAGGATCTTTTGGCATAAAAAAAAAACAATGTAAATATTTTTCCCAATTTATACAATGTTAAAATAGAGGGATGTTCACTCAACACTCTAAAGTTATAAAGAGTTATAAACTTAAATATAACAACAAACTATGTATCTCCAGATGACTTTCTGACAGAGCATGGTTGAGCATGGTTGTTAATTGAAAAAAAACTGGATTCTCTAAATGTTTGAATATAATTCTAACTGAAAGCCTTTTTGAATTAACATTACAGGAAAAGTGTAGAAATAAAAAAGTTCATATCTCAAAAAAACTTCTTAAGTCAATGCTTACTGCTTAGTCGCCTGGAGACAAAACAGTAAACGCTTATTACAATCTTGGACAATATTGCAATAACTAAATATTAATTTGATTATGCTAGTACAGTGCTGATACTATTTGACATTGAAACACAGCAACTAGAATACTCTAGATCAGTCCAAAGCCATCTGATTCTTGAACAGCAGATGCAATCATCTCATTCATAATATTTTTGTTGTTGATATGAACCGGAATATTCATACTTATAGCACATGTCGAGGCTGTTGGTCTGCAGGACAACCATGAACAAATTTGATTGAAAACCTTTTGGGGAAGCCAAGTGGGGGTGTGGTGTATGTACCTGTAAGCCACTTGATAAAATCTCACAGCTGCACATTTGCTAGCCTGCGAATACAGCCGGCCTAATTCACTCCTTCGTTGTGATAAGTCCGTCTGCAAAATAACCCCAAACATTCCATACTGATGACGTCCATATGACCTGTTTCTGGTCATCGCTTCTGATTGGCTAGTTTATAATTACTGCATAATTTAGTGCGAGAACGATAATTAATTTATAGTAAATTGAAACATGGCGTTTCAAAATGAGCGAAGTCCTCATAGAGAAGTTGATTTAAACCTATTTTGTCGCTGTGTAAAAGATATCTGTCATATTTTTCAAGTCGAGAGTCTACAGAGCGGTCAGTGTGGTGCTTTATATAATTTTATGCAAAAGAAAGACGTGTTTGTAAACATGCCAACTGGTTCTGGGAAGTTGCTAGTATTTGAGTATTTCATATCGCCCCATTAGCTGAAATGTGGATGTATTCACATGCTCCCAACACAAAGATATGGACAAAAGAGCCAATTATTATTATTATTAGTCCTCTTATTGCCCTTATGAAGGATCAAGTCAAGCGGTTGAATGAGGTAAAATATATACAATACGAATTTTTTTCTGTGTTGGTGTAGTGTACTCAGGTGAATATGATATTTGTGGTGTTACTCTGAGTGTATATCCACACCGGGCGAGCTTGAAAAATATGCCCGGCCATGGTGGGATTTGAACCTACGACCTTTGGAATACTAGCCCAATGCTCTTCCAACTGAGCTACGCGGTCAGGACGGTTCGAGTAAGTGATATTTCGGAACA
>CACRXK020002798.1:28130-40464 GCA_902702795.2 Paramuricea clavata
ATACTAGCCCAATGCTCTTCCAACTGAGCTACGCGGTCAGGACGGTTCGAGTAAGTGATATTTCGGAACAGAATCTAGTTCCTTCGATACCAATGTATTCTAGTAATATGAATTTTTTTCTGTGTTGGTGTAGTGTACTCAGGTGAAGTACAGGTGAAATCAGGTGAAGTGAAGCTCGCCCGGTGTGGATATACACTCAGAGTAACACCACAAATATCATATTCACCTGAGTACACTACACCAACACAGAAAAAAATTCATATTACTAGAATACATTGGTATCGAAGGAACTAGATTCTGTTCCGAAATATCACTTACTCGAACCGTCCTGACCGCGTAGCTCAGTTGGAAGAGCATTGGGCTAGTATTCCAAAGGTCGTAGGTTCGAATCCCACCGTGGCCGGGCATATTTTTCATACTCGCCCGGTGTGGATATACACTCAGAGTAACACCACAAATATTATATACAATACGTTTTAATATATTTATCTCGAATATATCACTGTGTTATTTTAATGTCTATTTTATTATCTTCACCTATTTCTTAAACATATAGAAGGCAAACACAACTTGAATATAAAATATACATGTAAAAAGAACAGGAGGCGGATACTCCACTACATTTTACACAAAAAGAGTTTATACCTGTATTAATTTATTAATGTACAACAGATATAAATGGGCCCGATTGTGGATGTACTCAGACCTTCCAACTTGGTAACTTGAAAATGAGTGAGAAACAGAAGTGTCAGAGGGGCTCTAGCAATTGGGGCCCACTGGGCACCATGCATGGGGGTCTGAATGGCATTAACTGACTACTGATATTTGCCTGAATTTTTGACAAAATATCCTAACTGGCAACTGAGAAATGATGAAAAAATGACGAGTTAGCATTTTACAGTAACTGACTACTGACAGCTTGCAATATATCGCACTGACAACTGGCTTAAATTTTAGCTGACAAGTGATACCCAAAGACCCCCATTAAGACCCTCGTGCACCAAAGGCGTGCGACTTTCTATAGGGACCTGTAGATTCACTGAAATGCCATTTCATTTACTTTAGGATAAGATTTACATAATTCTAATGTACAAAAATATCATGAAAAACTCACAAGACAACACTATTTGGACATATTTTAAAAATTATCTACATTGGAGTTTATTTAGTTAATATCCTCCTTTTGTCAGTGCACAACAACTGTTCAAGAAATTATTCATGTTTTACCTATTGATTTATCTGAATTAATGTACCAGAAAACAGTATGATTTCCTATGAACCTTGGTTATCATACACTAGGTTATCATACACTAGGTTATCATACACCAATGCATGATAAAATAGTATCTATGCATGTGAGCGTGAAAAAGATGTTAAATGTGCGAGTTAAATGCACTTATCCTAAGCGCATTTAATGTTAAATGCGCTTATCCTAATCGCATAGTGCATGAAAAGGCACATTTCGGTGAATCTACAGACCCCCATAGAAAGTCGCACATCTTTGGTGCATGGTACTCAGTGGGCTCCAATTGCCAGAGCCACTCCGACACCTTTGTTTCTCACTCATTTTCAAGTTATCAAGTTGGAAGGTCTGAGTACATCCACAATTGGGCCCATTTATATCTGTTGTACATTAATAAATTAATACAGGTATAAACTCTTTTTATGTAAAATGTAGTTGAGTATCTGCCTCCTGTTCTTTTACATGTATATTTTATATTCAAGTTGTGTTTGCCTTGTATATGTTTAAGAAAAGGGTGAAGATAATAAAATAGACATTAAAATAACACAGTGATATATTCAAGATAAATATATTAAAACGTATTGTATATATATTTTACCCCATTCAACTGCTTGACTTGATCCGTCATAAGGGCAATAAAAGGACTAATAATAATAATAATTGGCTCTTTTGTCCATATCTTTGCGTTGGGAGCATGTGAATACATCCACATTTCAGCTAATGGGGCGATATGAAATACTCAAATACTAGTGACTTCCCAGAACCAGTTGGCATGTTTACAAACACGTCTTTCTTTTGCATAAAATTATATAAAGGCGCCACACTGACCGCTCTCGACTTGAAAAATATGACAGATATCTTTTACACAGCGACAAAATAGGTTTAAATCAACTTATCTATGAGGACTTTGCTCATTTTGAAACACCATGTTTCAATTTACTATAAATTAATTATTGTTCTCACACTAAATTATGCAGTAACTATAAACTAGCCAATCAGAAGCAATGGCCAGAAACAGGTCATGGACGTCATCAGTATGGAATGTTTGGGGTTATTTCGCAGACGGACTTACCACGATGGAGTGAATCAGGCTGGCTGTATTCACAGGCTACACATTTGCTGTACCTGAAATGAGTTTGGAAAGCCAATATTAATGTGTATATCAAAGGCCTGCTTGGGAGCCACGTCACATAGTTGGGTAGGGCTTTCTTCGCCAATCACAAAATCCAAGAAAGCTGTGAGTACAAGGTATGTTCATGGAACTATAAACTTCAAGGCTGGCATAAGAAAGCGAAATAGGCTATGCATGGGCAGCATGGCCATGAGCAATTAAATTAATTGTAACTTGAATCAAGCATAACAAATTAAGCAAACAAAACCTGTTCTAATTGACCAAAAAGCTGTGCAACCACAAACCATATGTATTTCAGGCAAGACAATGTCATATTTTTCATTACTGAATCAAGTCCCATGATACCACAATATTCCATTCGAAAATTTACTTATCAAAAATTATCACAATCATCAATAAGCTACCAACCTCCATCAATATTCTGAATTGTGTCATTATTTGAGAATCACTGTATTCTGCATCCAGTTGCTCTACAATTTCATCAGCGGTAATCTGAAATTAATTACCATTACCGAATACTGGTTGCCAAATATTAGGAGCTCTTCCAACAATCCACATCCTTCTAAACCATGTGCAATTTGGAGGAGTGCTGATAGAAATTCACTCAACTGATCCTTGATACAAATTGCCCTACAAACAAGAGTAGTCAAATGAATAGAATACAATAACTATGAACAATTTGAAAGTAAAACTCCATTCTTGTCTATTCATTACTTACTGCACAATGACATCCACAGTAGTTAAGAGAGGATGTCCACAAAAATCAAACATAAAGCGGCCACGACTGAAATATCGATTTTGCTCAAATTTTGTCCAGATATACCTTATTATATCGGAAAATGCACCATATATTTTTTTAGGTCAAATGCTTTTTTAACTTTGAGAAAATGCCGTTTTAACACGACCACCCTAAATCGCCATTTTTTCTGGGAAAATATGTGCTGATTTTACAGATAAATTTCACGACGACAACTGTTTCTATTCGATCTAAAACCCTAAAAATCTTGTTTTCGGTTATTCAAAGGACTGTGTACATGACTTACAGGAAATCTGAGTTACTTTTAGGAATAGAAATAATCGTAGTTTTGGACTATCTTACTTCATTTACGATACCCTCTTAACAAAATCGATTTTCACCATGCGATAAAGCTCCAAATCGATCATGCTTCTACTAGTTGGCTCTTTAATAAACAAGCTTTCAATTGATGTAAATACTTCTTTTGGCAAATGAATACGCGATAAACGACAGCGCGTTGAAATCTTCCGTTTTTGACGTCTTGCAAGTCAAACGCTGTTAATTTATACACCGTCGAAGTAAACAATTTTAATCAAGTATTCTAAGTATTTTACCTTTTGAGAAAAAACATATTCTTGAATGGGAACTTTTCGCTTTGCTAAGTTTAAAAGTGGTCCAGATATCCCGGTATATTTGTAAAAAAAATCATCAAACATCCAGTATTTTGAGACATTGTTGACGGTTGCATGATATAAACTTCAGATCATTATTCAACGTGATCCGGCTACGACCCGGCCGTTTGACTTTAGCGCTAACATATACAAATCGATGAGCTATTTAAGGATTATATTTGCTACTAAATTCCCCCAAAGAACTGGAACTACAACTGCTGTTTTCAGAGGTTTTGATCCATTTTGTCCATATTAATCATTAATGTACCATTTTATTTATCGACTGATGTTTACAAATACGTAAGTTAATTATTAAGCAGCTGTTAGCGTGCGTGTACATGTGAAATGAACGTTTATAATGTTTATCCATATAAGGAGTTTTTATTATTAGTTTACCAGCCCTTATATTTGAATAGTCGTTTTCTTTCAAGTTGTTTTCTTTTTTATACTCTGCAAAGTTGATTCCGAAATGTTAAGGTATTCGAAAAAACTATCGAACTTTTCCATGATATTTACAGAGAAACGTCACAACTGTAAACCCCCCTCCCCCACCCCCAAAATGAACATATGACGTTTCTTGTGGAAAAAATCGATATGTGAGGCTTCCCTAAAACTGCAAGGTTTACACTATTGAATTAAAATCCCACAGACCACAACGATTATACGTATTGATTGTTTCTTGACGATAGTAGACGCGTACGTGCATGCTGCGGAAGAGGTTATTTCGCTGGCCTCAGAGTGACAAAAGGTACCCTGGTTCTAGAGGTTTAAAATAATAAACCTCTGTTTAAAAGCGGCAATTAATTCATCGAGCCGCGCCAATCAGCTTGAATTAGGGTAGATAGTTATGATAAGACAAGGGCCATGCCAGGGCCGCCCATGCATGGAGGTGGCAAAGGGAGCAATCTTCTCCGCGACCCCAGCTCAAGGAAGACAGGCAAATACAAATTTGCAAGGCAATAAAAAGTTTGTCGACAGAGGGGGGTGTAATTGTGGTTCACCGGGGCCCCAAGGGTATAATTGGCGCTGGGGCCCCATATTTCACTGGGCTGGTTTGGGCTGCGCCAGTATTTCTCCGACGGGGGGAGTCATCAGTGCTTTCTTTTGATCTTTGTCAATTGGCATTAAAACCGTTAAGAACTACCGACAAGTGACCAGGGCCGGATTAACGTCGCGCGAGGCCCGTGGCAAATTTTAGCGCGAGGCCCCCTAACCTCCCCCTTTCTTCTTTTTATGAAAACCATTGAATTTAAAGACACACAAAAGTGTTAAATAATTTTTTTCAATATTTCAATTTATTTGCATCAATTATAAACGAGATAATGGCCTGCCTGCAGTTGGTGGGTATAAACAGGATCATAATATAACAGCTCAACGCAATTAGAGATTATATGAACACGCTGAGTATTGCATATTTTCCCGGGGCCATGCTAGGGCGAACTGCCAAGCCTAGGGGGCCTAAATGCGCGAGGTCCCTAAATTCGCGAGGCATCTAAAATGGGTGTGTCCCAATAGAAAATGGCCGTGTTCTCGTAAAAATGGGCGTAGCACAGTAAAGCGCGAGGCCCGCGCCATTTGCCGTATTGGACACGTGGTTAATCCGGCGTTAAACGAGCAACAAGCTTTCATTTTCTTTAAACGCGACGTGTGGGGAGACAATAATAATTTGTGGTGTCGCACTGGGCCAACAGATCTCAATGCTGTATTTTTGGGTACTAGTACTTGTGAAATATAATAAGATCAATAGACATTAGTGTATCAAAAGAAAGTAATTTTACTGATTATTTTAACTGTGCATCAAAGTAAACACACATTATTCTAAACTGCAGTATTTGCTATATGCCTGTAATTTGAGTTTGAGGTGGTGGAATATATAATAAAATATATAATAAAATAACAAATCCTTGTATGGATAAATGCATAACTAACTTGTGTATTCGTAAACATTTATACTCAATAGTCGATATGTAGATACTAAATGGTACATTATATGGATCAATGCAAACTGGAACGAAACAACAATTGTCAATTGAAGTTCTAATTTTGGGAAATTTAGTAACAAATATAAAATCCCTAAACAGCTCATCGATTTGTATGTTTGCGCTATTAAAAGTAGACAATATTGAACAATGATCTGAAGTTGTCATGCAACTGACAACAATATTATATTTCAAAATACCTGTATATGATGATATTTTACAAATATCTCGGGATTTTTGGACCAATTTTAAACTAAGCAAGGCAAAAAGTCTCCATTCAAGAATATATCTTCTTCTCAAAAGGTAAAATACTTAAAATACTTGATTAAATTGTTTACTTCGACGGTCTGTAAATTAACAGCGTTTGACTTGCAAGACGCAAAAACGGACGATTTCAACGCGCTGTCGTTTATCGCGTATTCATTTGCCAAAAGAAGTATTTGCGTCAATTGAAAGCTTGCTTATTAAAGAGCCAACTAGTAGAAGCATGATCGATTTGGAGCTTTATCGCATGGTGAAAATCGGTTTTGTTAAGAGGGTATCGTAAATGAAGTAAGATAGTGTGCTCCAAAACTACGATTATATCTATTCCTAAAAGTAACTCAGATTTCCTGTAAGTCATTATACCGTCCTTTGAATAACCGAAAACAAGATTTTTAGGGTTTTAGATCGATTAGAAACGGTTGTCGTCGTGAAATTTATCTGTAAAATCAGCGCATATTTTCCCAGAAAAAATGGCGATTTAGGGTGGTCGTGTTAAAACGGCATTTTCTCAAAGTTAAAAAGCATTTGACCTAAAAAAATATATGGTGCATTTTCCGATATAATAAGGTATATCTGGGCAAAATTTGAGCAAAATAGATTTTTCAGTCGTGGCCGCGCAATGTCTCATATGTTCGATTTTTACTGACATTCACTCTTAACTGTTTCCAATTAGGGAGATGTCCATATTCAAGTTGCCACACAAAACATCAAATTGACATTTTTATCTAAGCCGATCTATCCATCCTTGAAAACTTCAAACATGACATACAAAGAAACTTGGAATTTAACCCCCCCCCCCCCACCCCATTCCATTGATGTCTTAATTAGTACATCTTACTATTATCAGTCTCAGAAGATTCTACTCTCAGACTCCCTCCCCCTCTGGATGACTAAAATGTCCTTTGCATCTAAAAGGGTTATAGTAAATATGAAATGTGACCCTCTGATGTTAGACATAGTAAAATCATGAAGTACTGAAAGCAGTCTGGCTTTTATCTTAATAATGTGTTAACACAAAATGTGGGCAGACAATCTAGTTTCAATGAAAGGTTAAAACCTTTTAAGTCCAACACACTCCCCATTGACAAACAAAATCACCATGCAGGGGTTGATTGTTCGAAAGCCGATAAGTTAACCTTAGATTAAGCAAACTTCTTAACAGTTTGTTTATAAATTTGGAAATATTTCTTTAGACATCTTGTCTGGATCAGTACCATTGATAGGAGTTTTCTTTTCATAATTTTAAAACAAAAAGATACTGTATGTAGAAATACATAAATTTTAACTACGGGTTAGGGTTAATCCAGCTATGCAGGCCTTAAAATATCGGTCGGTCGTGGACATTGTCCGACCCATTAGTGAAATTGTCCGACGTAGAGAGGAAACCACCAGACATTCTGTCCGACCAAAGTGAAATTGAGGTTTATTGTTTGTCCGACCTGAGTGTATTGGTGCCCGACAGAACTGTAGCTTTGTCCAACGTAAATCAAAATGTACCCTATCCCAGGACTAGAGGCTCGTATGTTAAATGGAAAATCAGAGTACTATAGACCTTATTCATAAATCGTGATGAGGCCTCTATCCTAGGAAACGGGAAAACGCGGGGAAGCTCTGCAGCTTAATGGGTAAAATTAGGGTATGTAAGTGCTAATGGTAACTGAGACATGCACACACAGTCTGTTAATCCATCACAACATCACATCTTAATGGGTTCATGGAATACCGTAAATCTCGGACTATAAACCCTGGGCTATATATTTGGTGGGCTTATACAAAGGGGGGGGTTACAGTATATAGGAGGGATAGAGCTTATACATGGACATTCAATCTTTTGTGTTAGTATAATAAACAAGTCAGTCATAAACAGGAAAATAAACACATAGTAATAATGCACTTTGATTAATTAACGACGTTTTGTTGTTGACTTAAGCTATAAAGCCAATGTTTTTAAATATTGTTCTCTGATATATTAACCCATTGAGCCACAACGCGCCCCAGTGCGCTCTACTTTTTTTTCACTTGTCTAACGCCAAACGATTTTGCTCGTCAATGGGGAAATTCTGCAGCTTAATGGGTTGACCAAAAAATTTGACAATGTCTCTGGTAAACCCATCAAGCCACAATGCGCCCCAGTGTGCCTTACCTATTTTTTTACTTGTCTTATGCCAGACAATTTTACTTGTTAATGGGGAAGCTCCACAGCTTAATTAAAAGACAAAGGGGGGGGGGGATGAGTTGTATAGGTTTTCATTGACTGGTGCATAACACCTCTAACAGTGAAATAGATTTTTTCATTGATTGAAGAATTTGGACATAAAAAACCTAGATATATAAAAATTAGAAACTTATGAAAGTAGCAGTTTATTTGAAACAAGTGGTTACATTTTCTCAAACCATGTTTAGCTGGGACATGTGTAGTTGAGCATATGATGATTGAGTAGATGCCAAGCTATATTTATACTTTATACCAGAAACATTGTTATCTGGTAGTCTGTCATATATTCATATATACACAAATATTAGTTGCCCTTTATACAATAAACATAATTTAATATAAAGTCAAATGTAAGCCTTCTATAAAACTAATATATCATCTTTTTAATTCAAATATTGTCGCGGCAAATTCAAATTTTAAACATGAACACATGCTCAAAATTCATGAATGAAGATAGCGAATATTTACTTTCAAAACTGCTCCATTATACATATAACATAACAATATGCTTACCTGAATGTTATTCAGTCATGCTCGCTGTTTCCTCTTCGTTCAAATCATTCGTCGTCGCTTAAAAAAAGCGAAGTTTTCGAACCATAAATTCAGAATGAAGGCTTGAAAAATATGGCGTAATGGCGGTGTGAATAAATGACGCTATCCCGGGAAGCTTTGCGCGCGTAGTACGAAAACTAGGCACCAGTCTGTAAAATCGCGCTCATCGTGAGAATTTTCGTTTCTTTCGATCCGGAGAGCTTCAAAAGGCCAGTTACCGGCTATATTTCAGATATTAATGGTGTGCTAAAGACAGATTAATCTCTTAGAAAATAAATAGTCCCAGTAATGCTCTTACTACATGCGAAAGAATAAAATACTACACAACAAATATTATGCACTTAATGTCTGCTCCCGAGGGAAATAGTTAGTTTTGTTTTCCCGAGAGTCTCAATGTTTCCCGAGACGAAGTCGAGGGAAACATTGAGATTCGAGGGAAAACAAAACTAACTATTTCCCGAGGGAACAGACATTAAGTGTTTTGTTATATAGCGACGAACAAAAATCAACTTCAACAACATTCATATACAACAATTGTTTTTCGTGACAAAAACTCTATAGAGTAAACGAGTTTAAAATAAAAGAACTTACTTAAACGGTTTCGGCAGCATATCCTGTTTCCTGTTCTGTATTTTTCTTCCCTTTTACATTCTTTATTTGAACACAAACTTGGAAAATCGTAGTTTGTAATTATCGTAGTTGTGCCGCCATTTTGTTTATTTATGTACGTGGCCGGTCGGGGCGGGCAACAATTTTTCACTTGTTGCCCGGCGGGAAACATTGCATTTATCTGAAGTCACGTGACCACAAATCAGCCAATCACGTTTGGTGTTCACGCTAGCTATATAACAACAAACGGTTATTAGACACGTAAAACTTGATATCGCCGGCAAAGTCGATATCGCCATTTACATCTACTGTATATATCCGAAAAACATATTATAGCATACATTACCGTGATTGATGATTGGATTTATTGTATGTTACTAAAAAGCATTTTTCAGTACACACCGTGCACGCGTGTTTTCCAAAATCGGCGTAGGGTGTGTTATCTAACACACCAAGATGTGTTTTTGTAAATTAGTATGAGGTGTGTTCCCGAACACACCAAGGTGTGTTTTCATTCAAAAGGTGTGTTATTGAACACACCTTATATGCATCAAAGGTGTGTAAGAAAAGGTGTGTAAAATACAGGTGTGTTTCTTAGCACACCTAGGTGTGTTTTGTTACACACCATGGTGTGTTTTCTAACACATCATGGTGTGTTTTCTACCACACAAAGGTGTGTTTTCTAAAATTGTATAGGAAGGTGTGTAAAATGTACACACCTTGGTGTGTAATTAAACACACCTTGGTGTGTAATTAAACACACCTTGGTGTGTAATTGAACACACCTGTTTTTAGAGTGTACTACTCTCCTTATCAACCTCGACTTCCGCTTTGTATACGACGCTTTCTATCAGGCAATTCTTTTGGAGTGGACAATTGTCGTTGCAGTTATCATTGCCGTTCGCTGTTGGTGCTGTAGCTGTCTTAATTTTAGACAGGATACCGATGTTATGTTTGGATATGACGCTTTTACAATTGTTCATACAGCTGTAGCTAACCTTCACCGAGTTCCTGTTGAATATTTTGTGCAGCGGGTTTGATGGTGGAAAATGCTTGTCAACCAAACTTAAGAAATTTCTGCTCACGTTGGTTCTTACGTTCGTACTATAAGGTGGATTAAACCAAATGATGTTACGTACGCTATAGAGTTGTGACTCAATTTTAGGTTAAAATACTATTTGCTCTGATGTTGAGCACTCTTTTTACACTATATAATTGAAATAATATTACAGTTATATATATATATATATATATATATATATATATATATATATATATATATATATATATATATATATATATATATATATATATATATATATATATATATATATATATATATATATATATATATTATTATACACTCATGCGCATTTAACCAATCAGTAATCGTTGAAAGGGTCATGTGCCGATGCAATATTTTACGATATTGGACAGGAACCTATTGGGCAGTTGCGAATTGTGGCTTTTTTCATGGTTTTTCAACCCTTTTCAGATGTTTTGTCAATTTCAAACACACGACAAACGATATGGCAGAATATTGAAAAGAATTTTGGACATTAATACAGTTTTTTCTACCAGTTTTGTTTAAAATTATAAAAGCGCGGGAAAACTTGTCTTCGCGAAATTTATTTGTTTGCAACAGCCTAGAAGTTAGTAATATTATTTTTTTCATTAAAATTAGGTCAAATTTCCTTTAAACATACACGGAATTGAGTTTATTTATGCACACATATTTGTAAGCAAATTCGCCGCCGATATATGTAGTAATGTTGTCGCTTTATTAGTCTCGCTGTATTTACTTTATCGCTTATTGACAATTTTTGTTATGGAATTGTTTTGTTCGATATAATAAAACTCCTATTGGATTCATCTTCGCCCAATATGGCAAAATATTAAGTCTCGACTTCAATATTAGGCTCGACCTTCGGTCTCGCCCAATATTGAAGTCTCGACTTAATATTTTGCCATATTGGGCTCAGAAGAATCCAATAAGATATAATATATATATATATATATATATATATATATATATATATATATATATATATATATATATATATATATATATATATATATATATATATATATATATATATATATATATATATATATATAAAGGTAGAAATATATAAATATATAAATATAAAGGTAGATAGAAACAAACACGTACAAAATATCTACCTTTATATATATATATATATTGTTCAATGCTGAATTAATATAAACGAGTATGTTTATGACATTCAGTATATATTTCATAATTTCCAGTCTTAAATCCATCTGACCGTGTAGCTTATGATTATTTCGCAATGAATATGTTTAAATAACAAGTCAAATATACAATTATTCTTACCTGTGGTATCTGAACAACATTTTAAGGACTTTCTGATGCTTTTCCCATCGATATTTGCCATTTAAATTGCCTTTAATTCCATTATGATATACTGTATTATAAAATTTTTCACAAAAATGTAAAACGACGCTATCCCGCGATGCTCCGCGTTCTAAAAGGTAAACTAGGTACCAGGCGTTTAGTAAATACGCGAACTATGGCGAACTATTCCTGCTTGGATAAAAATTCCGGAGGGCAAAAATTCTCTTCAACGATTCAATAAAACTGAAACGAGCTCAAATTTTGGAAACGAAATAAAAACAAAGTGACTATATTACCGGCAGCCGGTCTAACTCTCAAAAGGTTAGGGTTAGGGGTTAGGGTTAGAGAAGGGTTTGGGATTGGGGATCGGTTTATCTATCTTATACTGAAGATTCAACTTTAACTATATAGTCAATGTACTGCCGGCCATTTAGTGTTTGATCAACCGTGAGCTGCCGGTCATATAGTCTCTTCAATTCGAAACTACAAATTTACCTGACGCAATATGATATACGTTGTTCTAAGTTTTGTTAAGATATAAGTTGTCCTTATAACA